>CM049578.1:34122982-34376808 GCA_027123335.1 Amphiprion clarkii | reverse complement strand
ACATGTCGAAAAAAATCGATTTGTCAAACATGTTTGAAAACGTCCAGAGATGAAATTAATGTAAAGAGGCCTGTATAACACTCCAAGAAAGTTTTCTTTGAAAAAAAATCTCATGAATTTTGCGGCAAAAAAAACGCCTTACTATACTATGTCGAAAAAAAATCAATTTTCAAACATGTTGAAAAACGTGCCATAAATAAATAATGTAAAAAGCGAAAAACACTCCAGAAAGTTTTCTTTGAAAAAAATCAGCATTAATTTTGGCGCAAAAAAACCCTTAACTATACATTCAAAAAAAATGCGATTTTTCAAACATTTAAAAACGTGCCATATATGAAATATGTAAAACCGTAAAAACACTCCCGAAAGGTTTGCTTTGAAAAAAAATGATCATGAATTTTGGCGCAAAAAACGCCTACTGAACTATGTCAAAAAAAAAAGTCATTTTGCAAACACATGTTAAAAACGGCCATATGATTAAATAATGAAAAGGAGGCTGTGAAAAACACGCCAGAAAGTTCTTTGGATAAAAATCATCATAATTTTGGCTAATAAAAACGCCTTACTATACTATGTCGAAAAAAATTGATTTTTCAAACATGTTTAAAAACGTGCCATATGATGAAATAATGTAAAGAGGCTGTGAAAAACACTCCAGAAAGGTTTCTTTGAAAAAAAATCATCATGAATTTTGCGCAAAAAATACGCCTTACTATACTATGTCCAAAAAAAATTGCATTTTTCAAACATGTTTAAAAACGTGCCATATGATGAAATAATGTAAAGGAGGCGTGAAAAACACTCCAGAAAGGTTTTCTTGAAAAAAAAATCATCATGAAATTTGGCGCAAAAAAACGCCTTACTATACTATGTCGAAAAAAAAATTGATTTTCAAACATGTTGTAAAAACGTGCCATATGATGAAATAATGTAAAGAGGCGTGAAAAACACTCCAGAAAGGTTTCTTGAAAAAAAAATCATCATGAATTTGGCGCAAAAAAAACGCCTTACTATACTATGTCGAAAAAAAAATGCGATTTTTCAAACATGTTTAAAAACGTGCCATATGATGAAATAATGTAAAGGAGGCCGTGAAAAACACTCCAGAAAGGTTTCTTTGAATAAAAACATCATGAATTTTGGCGCAAAAATAACGCCTTACTATACTATGTCGAAAAAAAATGCCATTTTTCAAACATGTTTAAAAACATGCCATATATGAAATAATGTAAAGGAGGCTGTAAAAACACTCCAGAAAGGTTTCTTTGAAAAAAAATCATCATGAATTTTGGCGCAAAAAAACGCCTTACTATACTATGTCGAAAAAAAATGCATTTTTCAACATGTTGTAGAAAACATGCCATATGATGAAATAATGTAAAGGAGGCTGTGAAAAACACTCCAGAAAGGTTTTCTTTGAAAAAAAAATCATCATGAATTTTGGCGCAAAAAAAACGCCTTACTATACTATGTCGAAAAAAAATGCATTTTTCAAACATGTTGTAAAAACGTGCCATATGATGAAATAATGTAAAGGAGGCCGTGAAAAACACTCCAGAAAGGTTTTCTTTGAAAAAAAAATCATCATGAATTTTGGCGCAAAAAAACGCCTTACTATACTATGTCGAAAAAAAATGCGATTTTTCAAACATGTTGTAAAAACGTGCCATATGATGAAATAATGTAAAGGAGGCCGTGAAAAACACTCCAGAAAGGTTTTCTTTGAAAAAAAAATCATCATGAATTTTGGCGCAAAAAAACGCCTTACTATACTATGTCGAAAAAAAATGCGATTTTTCAAACATGTGTAAAAACGTGCCATATGATGAAATAATGTAAAGGAGGCCGTGAAAAACACTCCAGAAAGGTTTTCTTTGAAAAAAAAATCATCATGAATTTTGGCGCAAAAAAACGCCTTACTATACTATGTCGAAAAAAAATGCGATTTTTCAAACATGTTGTAAAACGTGCCATATGATGAAATAATGTAAAGGAGGCCGTGAAAAACACTCCAGAAAGGTTTTCTTTGAAAAAAAAATCATCATGAATTTTGGCGCAAAAAAAACGCCTTACTATACTATGTCGAAAAAAAATGCCATTTTTCAAACATGTTGTAAAAACGTGCCATATGATGAAATAATTTAAAGGAGGCTGTGAAAAACACTCCAGAAAGGTTTTCTTTGAAAAAAAATCATCATGAATTTTGGCGCAAAAAAAACGCCTTACTATACTATGTCGAAAAAAAATGCAATTTTTCAAACATGTTGTAAAAACGTGCCATATGATGAAATAATGTAAAGGAGGCCGTGAAAAACACTCCAGAAAGGTTTTCTTTGAAAAAAAAATCATCATGAATTTTGGCGCAAAAAAAACGCCTTACTATACTATGTCGAAAAAAAATGCGATTTTTCAAACATGTTGTAAAAACGTGCCATATGATGAAATAATGTAAAGGAGGCCGTGAAAAACACTCCAGAAAGGTTTTCTTTGAAAAAAAAATCATCATGAATTTTGGCGCAAAAAAAACGCCTTACTATACTATGTCGAAAAAAAATGCATTTTTCAAACATGTTGTAAAAACGTGCCATATGATGAAATAATGTAAAAGAGGCGTGAAAAACACTCCAGAAAGGTTTTCTTTGAAAAAAAAATCATCATGAATTTTGGCGCAAAAAAAACGCCTTACTATACTATGTCGAAAAAAAATGCGATTTTCAAACATGTGTAAAAACGTGCCATATGATGAAATAATGTAAAGGAGGCCGTGAAAAACACTCCAGAAAGGTTTTCTTTGAAAAAAAAATCATCATGAATTTTGGCGCAAAAAAAACGCCTTACTATACTATGTCGAAAAAAAATGCGATTTTTCAAACATGTTGTAAAAACGTGCCATATGATGAAATAATGTAAAGGAGGCGTGAAAAACACTCCAAAAGTTTTCTTTGAAAAAAAAATCATCATGAATTTTGGCGCAAAAAAAACGCCTTACTATACTATGTCGAAAAAAAAATGTGATTTTTCAAACATGTGTAAAAACGTGCCATATGATGAAATAATGTAAAGGAGGCCGTGAAAAACACTCCAGAAAGTTTTCTTTGAAAAAAAAATCATCATGAATTTTGGCGCAAAAAAAACGCCTTACTATACTATGTCGAAAAAAAATGCGATTTTGCAACATGTTTAAAAACGTGCCATATGATGAAATAATGAAAAGAGGCTGTGAAAACACTCCAAAAGGTTTATCTTTAAAAAAACAAATCATCATGAATTTTGTGCGGCAAAAAAAACCCTTACTATACTATGTCGAAAAAAAAATGCGATTTTTCAAACATGTTGTAAAAAGTGCCATATGATGAAATAATGTAAAGAGCTGTGAAAAACACTCCAGAAAGGTTTCTTTGAAAAAAAATCATCATGAATTTTGGCGCAAAAAAAATCGCCTTACTATACTATGTTCGAAAAAAAATGCATTTTCAAACATGTTGTAAAAACGTGCCATATGATGAAATAAAGTAAAGGAGGCTGTGAAAAACACTCCAGAAAGGTTTTTCTTTGAAAAAAAAAATCATCATGAATTTTGGCGCAAAAAAAACGCCTTACTATACTATGTCGAAAAAAAATGCCATTTTTCAAACGTGTAAAAACGTGCCATATGATGAAATAATGTAAAGGAGGCGTGAAAAACACTCCAGAAAGGTTTTCTTTGAAAAAAAAATCATCATGAATTTTGGCGCAAAAAAAACGCCTTACTATACTATGTCAAAAAAAAATGTGATTTTTCAAACATGTTTGTAAAAAACTGCCATATGATGAAATAATGTAAAGGAGGCCGTGAAAAACACTCCAGAAAGGTTTTCTTTGAAAAAAAATCATCATGAATTTTGGCGCAAAAAAAACGCCTTACTATACTATGTCGAAAAAAAAATTGCATTTTTCAAACATGTTGTAAAAAACGTGCCATATGATGAAATAATGTAAAGAGGCTGTGAAAAACACTCCAGAAAGGTTTTCTTTGAAAAAAAAATCATCATGAATTTTGGCGCAAAAAAACGCCTTACTATACTATGTCGAAAAAAAAATTGCCATTTTTCAAACATGTGTAAAAACGTGCCATATGATGAAATAATAGTAAAGGAGGCCGTGAAAAACACTCCAGAAAGGTTTTCTTGGAAAAAAAAATCATCATGAATTTTGGGCGCAAAAAAAACGCCTTACTATACTAATGTCGAAAAAAATGCGATTTTTCAAACATGTTGTAAAAACGTGCCATATGATTGAAATAATGTAAAGGAGGCGCTGAAAAACACTCCAGAAAGGTTTTCTTTGAAAAAAAATCATCATGAATTTTGGCGCAAAAAAATCGCCTTACTATACTATGTCGAAAAAAAAAGCGATTTTTCAAACATGTTGTAAAAACGTGCCATATGATGAAATAATGTAAAGGAGGCCGTGAAAAACACTCCAGAAAGGTTTTCTTTGAAAAAAAATCATCATGAATTTTGGCGCAAAAAAAACGCCTTACTATACTATTCGAAAAAAAATGCGATTTTTCAAACATGTTGTAAAAACGTGCCATATGATGAAATAATGTAAAGGAGGCGTAAAAACACTCCAGAAAGGTTTTCTTGGAAAAAAAATCATCAGAATTTTGGCGCAAAAAAAAACGCCTTACTATACTATGTCGAAAAAAAAATGCATTTTCAAACATGTGTAAAAACGTGCCATAATGATGAAATAATGTAAAAGAGGCCGTGAAAAACACTCCCAGAAAGGTTTTCCTTTGAAAAAAAAATCATCATGAATTTTGGCAGTGAAAAAAACGCCTTACTATACTATGTCGAAAAAAAAAATGCCATTTTCAAACATGTTGTAAAAACGTGCCATATGATGAAATAATGTAAAGGAGGCCGTGAAAACACTCCAGAAAGGTTTTCTTGTGAAAAAAAAATCATCATGAATTTTGGCGCAAAAAAAACGCCTTACTATACTAGTCGAAAAAAAATGCGATTTTTCAAACATGTTGTAAAAACGTGCCACATGATGAAATAATGTAAAGGAGGCCGTGAAAAACACTCCAAAAGGTTTTCTTGAAAAAAAAAGCATCATGAAAATGTTGGCTGCAAAAAAAACGCCATAAACTATAACTATGTCGAAAAAAGTAATGCCATTCTCAAACATGTCGCAAAACGCCTATATGTACCATTAAAGACTTGAAATACTCGTCAAAGTAAGCGGTGAAAAGAAAAATCACTCCATGGAAAGGTTGGGCTTTGCAAAAAATTCCTAAAACGAGTCATGAATGTTGGCGCACAAAAAACCTGAGTGATACTATGTCAATACAAAAAATGTCGCCATTTAGTCAAACATGTTGTAAAGGCCATAACCAAATGATTAAACAGGCATGCAAAAGAGGGCGTTGAAAAACACACCAGAAAGGTTTTCATTGAAAAAAAAAGCATCATGAAATTTTGCCGCAAATAAAAACGCCTTACGATACATAGGTCATATGAAAAGGTAATGCCATTATCCCAAATCCATGTGGATAAAAACAAGCATATAGATTAAACAATGCAAAAGAGTGGCTTGTCGAACTAACACTCCAGAAAGGTTTTCTTTGAAAAAAAATCATCATGAATTTTGGCGCAAAAAAAACGCCTTACATACTATGTCGAAAAAAAATGCCATTTTCAAACAGTTGTAAAAACGTGCCATATGATGAAAAATGTAAAGAGGCCGTGAAAAACACTCCAAAAGGTTTTCTTGAAAAAAAAATCATCATGAATTTGGCGCAAAAAAACGCCTTACTATACTATGTCGAAAAAAAAATGCGATTTTTCAAACATGTTGTAAAAACGTGCCATATGATGAAATAATGTAAAGGAGGCCGTGAAAAACACTCCAGAAAGGTTTTCTTTGAAAAAAAAATCATCATGAATTTTGGCGCAAAAAAAACGCCTTACTATACTATGTCGAAAAAAAATGCGATTTTTCAAACATGTTGTAAAAACGTGCCATATGATGAAATAATGTAAAGGAGGCCGTGAAAAACACTCCAGAAAGGTTTTCTTTGAAAAAAAAATCATCATGAATTTTGGCGCAAAAAAAACGCCTTACTATACTATGTCGAAAAAAAATGCATTTTTCAAACATGTTGTAAAAACGTGCCATATGATGAAATAATGTAAAGGAGGCCGTGAAAAACACTCCAGAAAGGTTTTCTTTGAAAAAAAAATCATCATGAATTTTGGCGCAAAAAAAACGCCTTACTATACTATGTCGAAAAAAAATGCAATTTTTCAAACATGTTGTAAAAACGTGCCATATGATGAAATAATGTAAAGGAGGCCGTGAAAAACACTCCAGAAAGGTTTTCTTTAAAAAAAAATCATCATGAATTTTGGCGCAAAAAAAACGCCTTACTATACTATGTCGAAAAAAAAATGCGATTTTTCAAACATGTTGTTAAAACGTGCCATATGATGAAATGATGCAAAGGAGGCCAAGAAAAACACTCCAGAAAGGTTTTCTTTGAAAAAAAAATCATCATGAATTTTGGCGCAAAAAAAACGCCTTACTATACTATGTCGAAAAAAAATGCGATTTTTCAAACATGTTGTAAAAACGTGCCATATGATGAAATAATGTAAAGGAGGCCGTGAAAAACACTCCAGAAAGGTTTTCTTTGAAAAAAAAATCATCATGAATTTTGGCGCAAAAAAAACGCCTTACTATACTATGTCGAAAAAAAATTGGATTTTTCAAACATGTTGGAAAAACGTGCCATATGATGAAATGATGCAAAGGAGGCCAAGAAAAACACTCCAGAAAGGTTTTCTTTGAAAAAAAAATCATCATGAATTTTGGCGCAAAAAAAACGCCTTACTATACTATGTCGAAAAAAAATGCGATTTTTCAAACATGTTGTAAAAACGTGCCATATGATGAAATAATGTAAAGGAGGCCGTGAAAAACACTCCAGAAATGTTTTCTTTGAAAAAAAAATCATCATGAATTTTGGCGCAAAAAAAACACCTTACTATACTATGTCGAAAAAAAATGCGATTTTTCAAACATGTTGTAAAAACGTGCCATATGATGAAATGATGCAAAGGAGGCCAAGAAAAACACTCCAGAAAGGTTTTCTTTGAAAAAAAAATCATCATGAATTTTGGCGCAAAAAAAACGCCTTACTATACTATGTCGAAAAAAAATGCGATTTTTCAAACATGTTGTAAAAACGTGCCATATGATGAAATAATGTAAAGGAGGCCGTGAAAAACACTCCAGAAAGGTTTTCTTTGAAAAAAAAATCATCATGAATTTTGGCGCAAAAAAAAACGCTTTACTATACTATGTCGAAAAAAAATTGGATTTTTCAAACATGTTGTAAAAACGTGCCATATGATGAAATAATGTAAAGGAGGCCGTGAAAAACACTCCAGAAAGGTTTTCTTTGAAAAAAAAATCATCATGAATTTTGGCGCAAAAAAAACGCCTTACTATACTATGTCGAAAAAAAAATGCAATTTTTCAAACATGTTGTAAAAACGTGCCATATGATGAAATGATGCAAAGGAGGCCAAGAAAAACACTCCAGAAAGGTTTTCTTTGAAAAAAAAATCATCATGAATTTTGGCGCAAAAAAAACGCCTTACTATACTATGTCGAAAAAAAATGGATTTTTCAAACATGTTGTAAAAACGTGCCATATGATGAAATAATGTAAAGGAGGCCGTGAAAAACACTCCAGAAAGGTTTTCTTTGAAAAAAAAATCATCATGAATTTTGGCGCAAAAAAAACGCCTTACTATACTATGTCGAAAAAAAATGCGATTTTTCAAACATGTTGTAAAAACGTGCCATATGATGAAATGATGCAAAGGAGGCCAAGAAAAACACTCCAGAAAGGTTTTCTTTGAAAAAAAAAATCATCATGAATTTTGGCGCAAAAAAAACGCCTTACTATACTATGTCGAAAAAAAATTGGATTTTTCAAAAATGTTGTAAAAACGTGCCATATGATGAAATGATGCAAAGGAGGCCGTGAAAAACACTCCAGAAAGGTTTTCTTTGAAAAAAAAATCATCATGAATTTTGGCGCAAAAAAAAACGCCTTACTATACTATGTCGAAAAAAAATGCAATTTTTCAAACATGTTGTAAAAACGTGCCATATGATGAAATAATGTAAAGGAGGCCGTGAAAAACACTCCAGAAAGGTTTTCTTTGAAAAAAAAATCATCATGAATTTTGGCGCAAAAAAAAACGCCTTACTATACTATGTCGAAAAAAAAATTCGATTTTTCAAACATGTTGTAAAAACGTGCCATATGATGAAATGATGTAAAGGAGGCCGAGAAAAACACTCCAGAAAGGTTTTCTTTGAAAAAAAAATCATCATGAATTTTGGCGCAAAAAAAACGCCTTACTATACTATGTCGAAAAAAAATGCCATTTTTCAAACATGTTGTAAAAACGTGCCATATGATGAAATAATGTAAAGGAGGCCGTGAAAAACACTCCAGAAAGGTTTTCTTTGAAAAAAAAATCATCATGAATTTTGGCGCAAAAAAAACGCCTTACTATACTATGTCGAAAAAAAAATGCGATTTTTCAAACATGTTGTAAAAACGTGCCATATGATGAAATGATGCAAAGGAGGCCGTGAAAAACACTCCAGAAAGGTTTTCTTTCAAAAAAAAATCATCATGAATTTTGGCGCCAAAAAAACGCCTTACTATACTATGTCGAAAAAAAATGCCATTTTTCAAACATGTTGTAAAAACATGCCATATGATGAAATGATGCAAAGGAGGCCGTGAAAAACACTCCAGAAAGGTTTTCTTTCAAAAAAAAATCATCATGAATTTTGGCGCCAAAAAAACGCCTTACTATACTATGTCGAAAAAAAATGCCATTTTTCAAACATGTTGTAAAAACGTGCCATATGATGAAATAATGTAAAGGAGGCCGTGAAAAACACTCCAGAAAGGTTGTCTTTGAAAAAAAAATCATCATGAATTTTGGCGCAAAAAAAAACGCCTTACTATACTATGTCGAAAAAAAATTGGATTTTTCAAACATGTTGTAAAAACGTGCCATATGATGAAATAATGTAAAGGAGGCCGTGAAAAACACTCCAGAAAGGTTTTCTTTGAAAAAAAAATCATCATGAATTTTGGCGCAAAAAAAACGCCTTACTATACTATGTCGAAAAAAAATGCAATTTTTCAAACATGTTGTAAAAACGTGCCATATGATGAAATGATGCAAAGGAGGCCAAGAAAAACACTCCAGAAAGGTTTTCTTTGAAAAAAAAATCATCATGAATTTTGGCGCAAAAAAAACGCCTTACTATACTATGTCGAAAAAAAATTGGATTTTTCAAACATGTTGTAAAAACGTGCCATATGATGAAATAATGTAAAGGAGGCCGTGAAAAACACTCCAGAAAGGTTTTCTTTGAAAAAAAAATCATGAATTTTGGCGCAAAAAAAACGCCTTACTATACTATGTCGAAAAAAAATTGGATTTTTCAAACATGTTGTAAAAACGTGCCATATGATGAAATAATGTAAAGGAGGCCGTGAAAAACACTCCAGAAAGGTTTTCTTTAAAAAAAAAATCATCATGAATTTTGGCGCAAAAAAAACGCCTTACTATACTATGTCGAAAAAAAATGCGATTTTTCAAACATGTTGTAAAAACGTGCCATATGATGAAATGATGCAAAGGAGGCCAAGAAAAACACTCCAGAAAGGTTTTCTTTGAAAAAAAAATCATCATGAATTTTGGCGCAAAAAAAACGCCTTACTATACTATGTCGAAAAAAAATGCGATTTTTCAAACATGTTGTAAAAACGTGCCATATGATGAAATAATGTAAAGGAGGCCGTGAAAAACACTCCAGAAAGGTTTTCTTTGAAAAAAAAATCATCATGAATTTTGGCGCAAAAAAAACGCCTTACTATACTATGTCGAAAAAAAATTGGATTTTTCAAACATGTTGTAAAAACGTGCCATATGATGAAATAATGTAAAGGAGGCCGTGAAAAACACTCCAGAAAGGTTTTCTTTGAAAAAAAAATCATCATGAATTTTGGCGCAAAAAAAACGCCTTACTATACTATGTCGAAAAAAAATGGATTTTTCAAACATGTTGTAAAAACGTGCCATATGATGAAATAATGTAAAGGAGGCCGAGAAAAACACTCCAGAAAGGTTTTCTTTGAAAAAAAAATCATCATGAATTTTGGCGCAAAAAAAACGCCTTACTATACTATGTCGAAAAAAAATGCAATTTTTCAAACATGTTGTAAAAACGTGCCATATGATGAAATGATGCAAAGGAGGCCAAGAAAAACACTCCAGAAAGGTTTCCTTTGAAAAAAAAATCATCATGAATTTTGGCGCAAAAAAAAGCACCTTACTATACTATGTCGAAAAAAAATGCGATTTTTCAAACATGTTGTAAAAACGTGCCATATGATGAAATAATGTAAAGGAGGCCGTGAAAAACACTCCAGAAAGGTTTTCTTTGAAAAAAAAATCATCATGAATTTTGGCGCAAAAAAAACGCCTTACTATACTATGTCGAAAAAAAATTGGATTTTTCAAACATGTTGTAAAAACGTGCCATATGATGAAATGATGCAAAGGAGGCCAAGAAAAACACTCCAGAAAGGTTTTCTTTGAAAAAAAAATCATCATGAATTTTGGCGCAAAAAAAACGCCTTACTATACTATGTCGAAAAAAAATGCGATTTTTCAAACATGTTGTAAAAACGTGCCATATGATGAAATGATGCAAAGGAGGCCGTGAAAAACACTCCAGAAAGGTTTTCTTTGAAAAAAAAATCATCATGAATTTTGGCGCAAAAAAAACGCCTTACTATACTATGTCGAAAAAAAATGCAATTTTTCAAACATGTTGTAAAAACGTGCCATATGATGAAATAATGCAAAGGAGGCCGTGAAAAACACTCCAGAAAGGTTTTCTTTGAAAAAAAAATCATCATGAATTTTGGCGCAAAAAAAAACGCCTTACTATACTATGTCGAAAAAAAATGGATTTTTCAAACATGTTGTAAAAACGTGCCATATGATGAAATAATGTAAAGGAGGCCGTGAAAAACACTCCAGAAAGGTTTTCTTTGAAAAAAAAATCATCATGAATTTTGGCGCAAAAAAAACGCCTTACTATACTATGTCGAAAAAAAATTTGGATTTTTTTTTTAGTTTTAGTCATTTTTGACAATCTTTTAGATGTTTTAGAAAACTTTCGGTTGTGAACATCTTGCATTTTTACTATTTTCTGTCATTTTGGATTCATTTTAAGTTATTTTTGGTCAAATTTTGAGTAATTTTTGCCGAAGGTATCATTATTTTGGTCTAGTTTCAGTCATGTTAGACAATCTTTTAAATGTTCTGGAAAAGTTTGGGTTGTGGAAGAAGCAACTGATGGATTGATGGTGGAAATACCTGCCCACTGCAGCCCTGTTCAACACATGTTGACGACTTTGTTGACTGCTTGTTTGTTTGCAGGGGATGACAGCAGCCCAGAGAACCTGCTGCTTCACGGTCCGTTCTCCAGGAAACCCAAACGGATCCGGACTGCGTTCTCGCCCTCCCAGCTGCTGCGACTGGAGCGAGCCTTCGAGAAGAACCACTACGTAGTCGGAGCCGAGAGGAAGCAGCTGGCCAGCGGCCTGTGTCTGACCGAGACGCAGGTAGGCATCATGGGCAACGTAGGAGCAGGGCATGATGGGAAGACGAGGCTGGAACGCAACTTCCTAGAATTAAATATTAAAATAATCTGATCTTTGAACAGAAACAAAAACAAAAGCTGTACAAAACAAGACGATTTGTTTGAGAAGACGTCCATGAATGAAGGAAAAACGAACTGTTGGCTGATTAATATCGTACTAAAATAAATGGATGGATAAACATGATGTAAAACTTCCAGACGTGATCGAGTTCATGAATGACGAAATAAAAATGTATGAAAGCAGAATATAACATCTTCTATAATTAACTAATTATTGAATAATTAAATTACTGAGAAACTAGCATTTGTAACCAATAATTATTCAATTCAATTTTATTTATATAGCACCAATTACAGTCAAATTGTCTCGAGACGCTTTCCAGAACCCATATGCCTGAACCCCAGAGCAGCCCTAAGGAGACAGTGGCAGGAAAACACCCTTTAAACAGGGAAAAAAACCTGGAGCAGAACCCGGATCTAATGTGGGGAACCCATCTGCTGCTGGCCGGGCGGGTTGAGAGGGACAGAAGAGGTAGAGAGGTAGAGGGATAGAGGTAGAGAGGTGGAGGTAGATAATGTAAAGGAGGCCGTGAAAAACACTCCAGAAAGGTTTTCTTTGAAAAAAAAAAAATCATCATGAATTTTGGCGCAAAAAAAAACGCCTTACTATACTATGTCGAAAAAAAATGTGATTTTTCAAACATATTGTAAAAACATGCCATATGATGAAATAATGTAAAGGAGGCCGTGAAAAACACTCCAGAAAGGTTTTCTTTGAAAAAAAAATCATGAATTTTGGTAGAAGGTGTTAAAGGTGTTTCTGCGTGTAGACGCCGTTTTTTCTTGTAGACGGTGTTCCTTTGTGTTTCGTATCGCTTCTTGGTGTGAACAGCGTTTGTTTTTCCTCTCCGGGATAAAAGCAGGTCTGTCTGACGTCAGTCTGTATTTCAGGCGGCTGGTTCAGATCCAGATCAGGGGAACGATGGCGGGAGGGATGAGTCGACGGTTAGTCAGCTCCCTGCCGCCTTTTCTCAGGAGTGATGGACGGTGTTTGTCATCAGGTCGCCGCGGTGATACGAGTCCTGACGCCAGTGAAACGGCGTGAATCATCCACGATTATTTATGAGCCGATTTCACAACTGAAGACAGGAAGAGAGAGAGAGTAATCCATCAGTCAGCCGTCAGCGGTTATTAATCACACATAAATCACAGCTTTCTGCAATCAGCGCACTTTTATAGGCAATAATGATGCAGCGATGTGCGTTCCTGAAGGAGATCCAAGTCGGTGTTAAACTGCTGCTGCTTCAGAGCCACGATAACCTCCCGAGGCAGCTGAGTCACCGCTTTAACCCGTCTCTAGTTCCACATTTATCTGTTTACCGTTTAATAAATGATCGTTTCATCACCACATAACATCTAAATTAGCCACACAAATTTGATTAATAATACTGTTGCGTCTAAACCTGTTTGGTAAACTTGCAAAAACAATCCAGTTTCCGTACTGGAAAACAGAATGTTTATTTCAAATGTGCTGTTGTGTTTTTTTCTCTCTTTCCTCAAACATAGTTTTTGAAAACATACTCAAAAACATTTTAAATAACACTAGTGGTACTTCTGTTTTTGTTTCTGCAAAGTTCCCAGTATACCATCTGGAGAAAGCCTAATGGAAACAAATACAAAGTTAAAATTAAACTTTTTGGTTGGGAGAATGGTTCAAGAAAAGACTCTTTCTAAAGCTGCTGAGCACGGCGGTGGAATCATCATGCATGGGGCTGGCATTTCAGCCGGTGACACTATAAGCGTTAAATTAGTCAGCTTAGGTTCTGTGATTTATAATACTGTAGGGTTGTAGCTGTATTATTCTATTAGGTAGGTTATTTGCCATAATTAGTAACACATAAATTCACACCATACATACGTGTTTTGGGGTCTTAACCCATTTTCAAACTTGATCAGTTGACATGACAAACATTTAAAATTGTCAGGTTAGGGTAAGTGATAGGATTTATAATACTGTAGGGTTTGCAAGTGTACGTCTAAACGAGCTTTTTGGAAACAAATTCAAAGTTGAAACTTTTTGGTTGAAAGAAAAGGTTTACGTAAAGAAAATTTCTCCGACTGCTGAGCACGGTGGTGGAATCATCATGCTTGGGGCTGAGAGAGTGAAGAAGGCATTCTATTAAATAGCAGCAAACACAACGGCATCTTTAAAACCAACTAAAGGCTTCTACAGCACGATGAAGACCCTGGAAACGTCTCCAACTCAGAAAAATGAAGAAAATCCCCCAAAAATAAGAACAGAAAGACTCTGAGCTGCTACTAAAAAGCCTTTAAAGCTCTGATGCTGCCTGAGGAGCCTTTACAATTTGAGTACTATGACTGGAAACCTTCAAGCAGCAGCTACTACTACTACTACTACTACTACTACTACTGCTCCTACTACTACTACTGTACTGCTGTCAGTGATAAGAATCGACGTGTACGAGCCTCGCCGTGATTTAAAGCCTCCTCGCTGGTAAAACACGACTGTGACACGCAGAGCTGTCGGGACTCGTCCTGCTGGTTCAGAGCTCACGTTGCACAATCAGTCGGGCCCTAAATCTGCATGATG
The DNA here is from genome assembly GCA_027123335.1 of Amphiprion clarkii. Classification (NCBI taxonomy): domain Eukaryota; kingdom Metazoa; phylum Chordata; class Actinopteri; family Pomacentridae; genus Amphiprion; species Amphiprion clarkii. The sequence goes on along the minus strand of CM049578.1, from coordinate 34,362,431 downwards.
GGAACCAGATCGACACGATAAATACTCCCAGAGGCCCGAGGTGATGCTTTAATATCAGATCCTCTCCGTGGGACGGGAAGTTGTTGTGTAATTGAGATACAGATGTCACTCTGACAGCGTTATCGCCAAAGAAAAGATGAAAAGTGCTGCTGTGCTGCCTGATAAAATGGAAATAAAGCTTCACTTCTCGCTACAAATGATTGGTTTCCGTCAGATTCATGCTTATTAGGGTGGGTTTAGAGACGTGTTCAGTTACAGAAGCCTAAAGACATGATGATTCCACCACCATGCTCAACAGCTGGAGAAATGTTCTTTTCGTGAACCTTTTCTTTGAACCAAAATGTTTTATTTTAATTTTGGAATTGTTTCCAAACTGCTCATTTAGATGTACATTTGCAAACCCTACAGTTTTACAAATCAAGGAACCTAACATGACTAATTTAAAAGTTTATCGTGCTGCCGGATGGGAAAAAAAAAATCATTATTATTGGCTTTGATGTCAATTTAAGACCCTAAAGAGGCATTTATGGTGTGAATTTACCTGTATTATTCCATATTAGGGATTTGAATCTGACAAAATCTATATAAAATACTACGAGAATTTCAGGCAGGTGACTGTTGGTCACTTTTAGTTTGCTTTCAGGAAAGTTTTCATATTTTTCATGTTTAGACTAAAGCAAATTCGACTCAATAACACGATCAGGGACGTCAGACAGTTATAAATCTGACGGTCTTTTCTGTTTTCCTTGAACCACTATTTACTGACGCTCACCTGTGTTTCTTTGTGCAGGTCAAGGTTTGGTTCCAGAACCGCCGGACGAAGCACAAGCGCCAGAAGCTGGAGGAGGAGTCGCCCGAAGCTCAGCAGAAGAGGAAGGGAAGCCAACATGTTAGCCGCTGGAGAGCAGCGACGCAGCAGCAGGCCGGCGGCGAGGACGTGGACGTCATCAGCGAGGACTAAACGAAGACGAGGACGCCACCCAGCCGCCACACAACACTGCACTGTCACAAACACACACAACAACCACCATGAAGTCAAAGTCAGAGCTGCGTTCAGGCGCCTTTTACACGTTCAAAACAAGAAAAAGATGCACCACAGCAGCTTCGCAAATGTTAGCAGCAAAACCGAATCTGTCATCAAATCTGAGGCAGATTTTTTTTGATGCTCATCAAGAAGTAAAGTTTACTTTTAATGCAATGTTTTACTGAAAGTAGAACTGCAGAATTTCTTTAAAACAAAGTCAAACTGAAAGATCTAGAAATTTATCTGGCTCTAAAAGAGACAATAATTTCTAGTCATATAATTAATTTATCATTAAAGACAACCTGGATAAGCAGCAGAAGAGATGCATGAAAAGGTTAGCAATTAAAAACAGCCGATAGATTTAACATCTCCTGGTAAAGTCACATAAAAAATATCAAATTTGAGGCTTTAATACTTTTTAAAGGACATTTTCTGGAGGAAACTGACATCAGAACTTGCAGAAAACCTGAAAACACAAACACAACGCTCAAAAACACCAACAAGACGCTAACAAGCACCAAAATAATGCTCAAAAACACCAACTAGACATTCACAAACACCAACAAAACACGAACAAACACCAACACGATGCTAAACATCTACACGACGCTCACAAACACCAACATGATACTCACAAACAACAACAAGACGATAACAAAGACCACCATGACGCTCACAAACATCTACACGACACTAACAAACACCAACATGATGCTCAAAAACACCAACAAGACGTTAACTAACACCAACAAGACGCCAACAAACTCCAACACAACGCTCAAAAACATTAACATAACGCTAACGAACCCCAACAGAACGCTCACAAACACCAATGCGATGCTAAAAAACACCAACACAACACTAGCAAACTCTTAACATGATGCTAACAAACTCCAACACAACGCTCACCAATACCAACACAACACTCACAAACTCCCAGAAGTCGACAGCTCACCTTTCCGAGGACGGATGGACGTCTTGAACTGTCCTCAGACAGACGATGATAAACCAAGCGAGGGAGGATTGTTTCAAAAAAGGACAGATGAGGATTTATTGCTTCCGGGAGGAAAATGTGTTGGCGGCTGCTGACTGAACGCTGGACGGCTGATTCTGGTGCCAAACGAAGCTGAAACTGAGAGGATTAAAGTCGAGGAGCTGCAGGGACGAAGGTTTCCGAGCGAAAAGAAACCGACCGGACGGAAACGTAAAAACCAGGTTGGTCCAGCAGGGAAGAACTGGAGGGATGTTTAACTGCGAAATTCAGGAAAAATTCTAGCTATAATCTGTCAAACAGCTTCTGTCTGGGGTTATTCCATCTCAACTGAGCTCTAGAATAAACTCTGCAGAGTGTTTCTAACAGCTGAGAAAAGACCTCTAATGTGTTTCTAAGCAGTCAAACTTCCTCTTTTTTTGTGCCGTGTCGCCCTAAACAATCCAAAAAACTGGCTTAAAATCTCTCTTCATGCACCAGACGTGTTTTTTGTTTTTACTCCAGATGTTTCAGGGAGTCTTTGAGGAAACACCTTCAGAGGTTTTAACATTTCCCAGCTGAGTTTGACTCCTTAGAATCACAAATAAAAGTACCAAGAGTCTAGAAAGTGATTCTGACTCACCTAAACCACAGCCTAAGACAAAAACTAAACTTATAATGCAGTCTTGACATCCCTCACCAGACGGTTTAACTCTATTTTTAGCTCACAATCCTGAATATAAATTAGAGAGAAGAAACCCAATATTTCAACCAATCAGACGTTTGAGTTCTCTGGGCTTCGATTCAGTATCAAATCCAGATATTCCAGATGTCTTTATGACTAATCTGGGATTCACTTTACTTTCACTTATTTATTTGGGACCCAAAACGAAGTTCTGTAAAACATTTTGGCTGAACTTTGAGTTTCAGATGCTTTCAGAACTGAGAATTTTTGTGTTTTCATCTTCAAAATCCCCCATTTCACCCGTGAAGCCTTTTTAAAGGGCTGATATCTCCAAAAATTAAACTCCTACAACTGTGAAATTTGGTGAAGACGCAACCAGAATAGTGTCCAGCAGATCTAAGTTACCAGTTAGCTCCAGCAGAGGCCAACATTTTGATTAGTGGCTCTTGAAAATGGGAAAAAAGTGTAAAAACCTTGATCGGGAGTGTAAATGGATAGATCCATATTTGTACTAAAATCCAGTCTTTGGTCCACGTTTCTCCAACTGTTGAGGCTCTAACATCAGTAGAATCTGATGTGTTAAAGTCTGACCAGACAAGGTTCCAGTTTTTAGATGTTTTGATGAAATGGTGAATTTCCCAGGTGTGAAAAAACTTGAAATTCTGAAAATTCAGTCGTAAAGTTTAACAGAACTCAGTGTTTTAACTAAATGTCGATGAAGTCTGAACCGACACAAACTGAACTGATTCTTGAACTAGAATTAATCAGAATTAAATTGCAGATGTCTGAAAATTCAAATTTTCACAGTTTTAGTTGTGGTTGAAGGACATCGTTTGTCTGGCTGGTAAATGCTGAAAACACTGCAGTAAAAAACACTTTTAGGGTTTCTGGAGCTCAAACCAGCATCTCTGAAGAGTTCTTTGATTTCTATTACCTATAGATTATTAATTAACAGAATATTATTCCTGACGGAGCTGGTTCTGCTGATTATTTAAACATCTTTGCTCCCTGCTGGATGAACCTGTGACTCTGTGAAGGAAAAACAACCTGAAAATACGTCTGGAAATATTCAGTATTTTTCTCAACAAATCTCATCAACCAGCTGAGGTTCAATAGTTCCTGCAATTCAGTTTCATTAAAAAAAAAAAAAAAAAGCATTTTCAGTGGTGGATGAATCCACATTGTGATGTTTCGAACAGTTAAAACCAGCACATAAAGAACATTTATGGACCTAATGTGTCAAAACTTGATCAGTTTTATTTAGAAATGTTAAATAAATGAAAGTTTCCTCTCAATACTTTGAGGTGGAAACTGATTTTAACTGAATAATCTAAATTTATTACGATAGAATTTTTAAACTTCAAAATGGCAACAAAACAGACTTGAAAAGCCATAAAAATGGAATAATACAGAACTAAAATAGGTCCCAGTGGTTTTTAAACTCTGCAGCTCTGGAAAGCAACAATTAGGCTTAAAAATGTGGTTTTGTTTCTAAAAAAAAATTTAGCTAATTAATCTCCTAAATCCTGCAGGAATGAGGCTTTTATTGGGGACTATTTTCAGCGGCGGATGAATCCACATTTGATTCTGTCATGCCTTTGGTTTTGTTGTTCGTTTACACTAAAAAGTATCACATGAAGGACATTTATGAAGCCTGTATGGTGACATTTCATCACTATTATTTACAAATTAGAGATAAATGACGGTTTCAGCATTTTTAAGCCATTTTTAAACTTTAACCGGCAACAAAACAGACTTAAATTGCCACAAAAAAGGAATAATCCAGAACTAAAACACATCACAGTGGTTTATAAACTCTGCAGCTCTGGAAAGCAACAATTAGGCTGAAAAATCTGCTGTTATTTCTAAAAACTGGCTAATTAATCCTCTAAATCCTGCAGGAATTCTGCTTTTACTGGGGACTATTTTCATTGGCGGATGAATCCAGATTTGGTACTGCAGTACCTCTGATTTTTCTGTGTCTACAATAAAACTGACACCTAAAGGACATTTCTGAAGCTTAAATTATGATTTTTGTTTCTAAAAAGGAGCTAATTAATCTCCTAAATGTTGGGACTACTTTCAGTGGCGGATGAATCGGGTTTTGTGCCTCAGCTAGACTCAGAAACTTCATTTTTCTGCTGATTTTGAGGAGATTTGTTGGAATACGGAATATTCTACCGACTGAAGGTTGTTTTTCCCTGAAACCTGCAGCAGTTTTAACTCTGCCAGTGGTTTTTCTTTGTGTTTTTTGGGGGAAAATGTAGGTATTTATGTAAAAAAAGGAAAGTATTCTATGCATTTGCCGTGTAAATAGTGATGATGATAATAATAAGGTGTGCTGTTTGTTTGTTTCTCTCACTGCATCCGTTCATCTGTTGGTTTTCTTCTTCCTGGACAGATTTACCTCATCATCTCCTTATGTAGCACTTCTTCTTCTTCTTCCTCCTCTTCCTCTTCTTCTTCTTAGATCTATTTTTTCATCGTTTTAGGATCGATGCACTAAAAAAACGTTCGACTCTGAGAAAAGGGAAGAAAAAATGACAGACTTTGTACTTTCTGTGTTCAGATTTGGAAAAAAAATATCAATAAAAAGAAATGAATTGGACAAAAAAGAAACGTTTTCTTATTTTTACATGTGTTGGAAAAAAATCTGAAGTTTAGCAGTTTTAAAAAAAAAAAATTAAAAATTTAAATAAGAGAAAAAAAAATAATAAAAACAAGAAATAAGGAAGAAACTGAACATATTTAATTTGAAATATTTCATAAAGTGAAACTGAAAAACATTAAACTTTAATTTAGATCATGTTAATTCTTTTATTATTATTATTATTATTATTATTATTATTATTATTATTATTATTACTAATAGGAGGGAGGTTTATCAACTATTATTAGATCTGATATTAGACTTTTTTTTAAATAAAACTATAATTTTAATTATTTATATCTTTAAAAGAATGAGGAGACTGTTATTGTGTTATTATTATTAATAATAATGACAATTATTACATTAATAATAATATGATTGCTATTGTTTTTCTTCTTCTCATTATTATTATTATTATTATTATTATTATAATAGTGGAACAATATATATATTTCTATTTTTTAAGATGAGCGGAAATAACGTGAGAATTGAACGCTTTTAAAGTTAAAAGAATCCAAATTAAACAAACTAAACAGGCCGCAGCGTTTAACTAACATTTACTATTAATATTACTTACATTTATTTATTTTAGTAAAATTAATCAAACATTAAATACCTGCTGAAGCTCCACGGTTAAATCAGCGGCTCTCAAACCTGAAGCTCCCCGCAGATCGACGCTCATCCTCGGCTGCTCTCCCCGCGGCGCTCCGCTCCTCCTCCGGGCCGCTTCTCCGCGGCCTCCACCGGCTGCTGGAGCTCCGGGAGGCTCCGGTGTTCCGTCGGGGACCTCCTGCAGCATCTGAGGGCGGAAAAAAATGAAATAAATAATCAGATTTAACGTCGTTTTACCGGATTAACGGAAAAATAATAAATAAATAATATAAACAGAATAAACGGACCGAGGAGCTGAGATAAATTCTGCACCTTTAATCGGCTGTTTGCAGCTTTCTGGTTGATAAAATGTGAATAATTCCAGAGCTGAGACCCTCTGGGCCACACCGGACCCTCCAGGGACCAGAACCTGCTGCTGGGGGCCTCCAGGGGCCCCACAGACAGAAACCACTTCATTAGAAAAGCCTCACAATCAATGAATCCACTTGAAGAAACAGGAAAATATAAAGCAGAAGCAACAATAAACCAGAAAACAGCAGCAACATGTAGCAGAATCAGTAAATATTATTAATAAAACACCGGAAATTAATTAGTTAGTGGAACCAATTAACTATTATTTCACCTCTAAATGGAAATAATTCTGTTTTTAGTGAGTAATTTTTAAACAACAGCACAAAATAAGGCTTAGAAATGTGATTTAATTTATTTAAAAAGGAGGAAATGATTCTCCTCCTTCAAACGCTGCATTTATTAGGGACTATTTTCAGCGGCGGATTAATCCACATTTGGTGATTCTTTTGCTGCATTTAGAGCTAAAAACCTGCTAAAATGCAATAAAAACAGCAAAAATACATTTAAAACGCACTATGGATTTATAAACTAATCTACAGCACAGATCTGGACAATTATGCTGAGAAATATAGTTTGATTTTCAAAAGAAAGGACCTAATTAATCACCTAAATCTCGTAGTAAATTTGTCGGGGACTATTTTCAGTGGCTGATGAATCCACCTTTGGTGATTCTTTTGGTGCATTTATGGCTAAAACGTGCACATAAAGGACATTTATGAAGCTAATATGTCAGTAAATGAAGGTTTCAACTGAATTTTCTTCCTGAAACTATTCAGATAAAGACTTAAACAGCAGCAAAATAATCTGAAAATACAATAAAAACTGCAAAAATATATTTTAAATAATGCCCTACGACATTATAAACTAATCTACAGCACAGACCGGTACATTAGCTGGGGACTATTTTCGGCGGCGGATTAATCCACATTACATTAACCCTACATCACATTGATTTGAATGTTAAAGGAAGACAAAGTGTTGATTTTTGGACAAATTTTAAATAATTTTGGACAGGCTTTTTGTCTTTATGGACTTTAGTTATACTCAACACATTTTCCACACATCTCAATAATCTTTATGTATTTTTTGGAGAATTTTCCAATCATTTAGGGCTAAAGTTTAAGTCAGTTTGAACAAATATTTGTTATTTCAGATGAGTTTCTCTCTTTTTGAACAATTTCTGAGTCCTTTTGGACACATTTACGCTAATTTTGGACTTCAAAACTTTTTGTATTTTAGTAACAAAACCGGTAACTCAGACAACAAGGTAAAGTCAACATTAACTCTAGTTCTAAAGTCATCCAAAAAATGTGTTCTGAGAGACTCAAAGTTTGTCTGAGATGACAAAAACTTGTCCACTTGGTCATAATGTCTTGAAATCTGTCCAAATTACAAACCGAAGTGCCCTGAATGACTCCAAAACTGTCCAAAATGGTTCAAATCTGTCAAGAATGACTCAAAAATTAATTCAAAATGACACAAATTTGTCCACAATGACGTCACATTTGTCCTAAATGACCCAAGAGACATCCATTGTAGAATTGTAGTAATTGTGGGCTGACTGATTTACTGATTATCAGTATTTTATTTTTTACTGATTTACGGTAATAAATAAATTTAAAAATGGCGCTACTTTGTCTCTGAACCTTTATCTACCTGTGGTCGCTCTGTCTTCTGGAGTGATTTGATTGGTTAAACGTCACGAATTAAACTCCTTTAACTTAACATCTGTAAACAAAACAAAAACGTATCGACAAAGTTTTCTGTTAGAGTTTGTGTTCTTCTTAGTTTAACTCCAAGATTTTAAATACTTTCATTTTCTACAAATGAATATCTACTCCAAATGTCTCACTAATAATCATTATCAGCCTTAAAAACCCACAAAACACCCCTCTATACTGGACCACACTTAGTACAGTCCGGTTCCCCCTTCTATAAATCTGCTTGGAATCTTCCACTTCCTGTTTGTCAAAGTGGCCTTCTACCTGGACAGGATTTGTTGGAGCTCATGCAACAAACATTTTGGGTAACTGCACTTTAATATGGATGGATGACACTGAATTAGAGTCTGTTTTAATGAGACTGAGTTAAGATGTGTAGCTCTGTCATTAAATAGGAAATTATTTCTCAGAATTCACAGAGAAAAGTCTGAAATGTTTGCTAGGTTAGCGTCCTACATGTTCTTTGGCTCAGCTAAAGCTAACTCTCTCCAACTTCTGGATCTCTTGAGTTGCTTGTTGTTAAAATATCTTGCTAGAGGTGCTGAAGCTCAGAAAGTCTGAGATGTTTGTTCAGAATAAGCTCATTCTAAAGTCTGATCTGAACTGTCCTGTTTTGTTTGAACTTTCCCTAAACTTAGGAGTTAATGACTGAGGAGCACATCCAGACTCAGTCTCATTTATGTAGAGATTAAACTTCAGTGTCATTCATTGATGGTAAAGTGCAGTTTTTCAAATCTTTGTTGAGTGTTTTGTTGATGTTGGTTTCTAAATGTTTTCTGACACTCGGCCCCAAAGATTAAAACCTTCTACGGCTCACAAGATGCAACAATTCACACATTATCAACTATCTTTCTGACTAAACTAAGATAAAAAGTGAAAAACTGCCTGATTCCTGCATCATGAATGTAAATCTTTTTGGTTTTTATGACAGTAAACTGAATATATTTGGGTTTGACATTTTATAAACCAAAACAAGAAATGAATTAGTGGAGAAAACAATCAGCAGATTAATGGACAAAGAAAATGTGTTTTCCAACATACAGTATCTCACAAAAGTGAGTCCACCCCTTGCATTTCTCCAAATATTTAATGATGTCTATTCATGGGACAACACTGACGAAATGAAACTTTCATACAATGTAAAGTAGTCACCGTACAGCTTGGATAACAGTGTACATTTTATCTTCCCATCAAAATAACTAAAACACAGACATTAATGTCTAAACTGCTGGCAACAAAAGTGAGTACACCCTGAACTGAAAATGTCCAAATTGGGCCCAAGTGCACATTTTCCATCCCCAGTTTCATGTGACTTGTTAGCGTTAAAAGGTCTCAGGTGTGAAAGGTGAGCAGGTGTGTTTAATTTGGTAATATCACTCTCACACATCTCACATTGGTCACTGGAAGTTCAACATGGCACCTCATGGCAAAGAACTCTCTGAGGATCTGAGAAAAAGGATTGTTGCTCTACATAACGATGGCCTAGGCTATAAGAAGATTGCCATCACCCTGAAATTGAGCTGCAGCACGGTGGCCAAGAGCATCCAGCGGTTTAAGAGGACCGGTTCCACTCAGAACAGGCCTCGCCATGGTCGACCAAAGAAGTTGAGTGCACGTGCTAAGCGTCGAATCCACAGGTTGTCTTTGGGAAATAGGCGTAGGAGTGGTGCCAGCATTGCTGCAGAGGTTGGAGGGGTCGGCCTGTCAGTGCTCAGACCATACGCCACACACTGCATCAAATTGGCCTCTATGGCTGTCGTCCCAGAAGAAAGCCTCTTCTAAAGATGATGCACAAGGAAGCCCGCAAACAGTTTGCTGGAGACAAGCAGACTAAGGATATGGATTACTGGAACCATGTCCTGTGGTCTGATGAGACCAAGATAAACTTATTTGGTTCAGATGGTGTCAAGCGTGTGCGGCGGCAGCCAGGTGAGGAGTACAAAGACAAGTGTGTCTTGCCTACAGTCAAGCATGGTGGTGGGAGTGTCATGGTCTGGGGCTGTATGAGTGCTGCCGGCACTGGAAAATTACAGTTTATTGAGGGAAGCATGAATGCCAGAATGTACTGTGACATACTGAAGCAGAGCATGATCCCCTCCCTTAAGAAGCTGGGCCGCAGGGCATTATTTCAACATGATAATGACCCCAAACACACCTCCAAGATGACCACTGCCTTGCTAGAGAAGCTGAGAGTAAAGGTGATGGACTGGCCAAGCATGTCTCCAGACCTAAACCCAATTGAGCATCTGTGGGGCATCCTTAAACGGAAGGTGGAGGAGCGTAAGGTCTCTAACATCCACCAGCTCCATGATGTCACCATGGAGGAGTGGGAGATGATTCCAGTGGCAACCTGTGAAGCTCTGGTGAACTCCATGCCCAGGAGGGTGAAGGCAGTGCTGGAAAATAATGGTGGCCACACAAAATATTGACACTTGGGCCCAATTTGGACATTTTCAGTTAGGGGTGTACTCGCTTTTGTTGCCAGCAGTTTAGACATTAATGGCTGTCTTTTAGTTATTTTGATGGGAAGATAAAATGTACACTGTTATCCAAGCTGTGCGGTGACTACTTTACATTGTATGAAAGTTTCATTTCATCAGTGTTGTCCCATGAATAGATATCATGAAATATTTGGAGTAATGCAAGGGGTGGACTCACTTTTGTGAGATACTGTATATGGCTGAATTACTCCAACATTACAAGATACATACAATTTGAATTCAGTTTTATTTATGTAATGCCAATTACAGGTCAAATTGTCTCAATACATTTTATTTTTATATTTTTTTGTCATATTTAAAATATGACAAAGTAAGAAATTTAAACCTCTTGACTAATCCAATTTATTATTTGGTTTTTAAGAGACTAACGGACAATTAAAATAACTTTCTCCACTAAAACTAATAAACATGAGGTCAAATAGAAGGAAGCGTTTTAAATACTGCAGTCTCACGACGACAAGAATAAAGTTTGTCAACAAAAAGTAAATCTGCTGGTGGATTCCATTAAAGTCCTAATAAATGATAATAAAGTGTGATACTAAAGGTTTGTGGTGCTAAAAATCTCCAAGTAAAGATATCAAGTTGAACATCTGGATGGAGGTTGATAAAAGTTGACCTCCCTTCATTTCTCTGGAGCCGACTCCATGGATTTTATGGATGGTGGTTAAAGACCTGATCTTCTAGTCGTCTTCCTTCCAGTCGCTGTAAAAAGTCAGTCCATCCTGGCCGACTTCAACACCTCTTCATGACAACTTGTTCTGCCTCCGACCTGGAAACTCCAGAAACTCGGGAAAACCCGTGGAGACTCGAAGAACTCGTGGCGACTCGAAAAACTCGTCGGGCGGGGGAAGGTGTGGTGGGGGAGTCTGGGTGGAGTCAGGGCGGAGAGTAGGCGGGGAGGTGGGTGGAGTAGAGGGGCGGGAGGCCGCCACCCGCCTCCCCGCCTACTCTCCGCCCTGACTCCACCCAGACTCCGCCTTGGCTCCGCCCATGTGGTGACATCACCAACTACGATGTCAAAGGGAGGACGAATTTATTTCTTTTTATATGATCTGTAGCTCAGTGAGTTAAGGATTTGCCTATGGAGCTGCAGGTCCGGGTTCAAGACCAGACACTTCTTAAATTTTCTGAAAATTCTGACAAAGACAAAGAAAGAAAACTGCCGCTGGCCGGTCTTGAACCGGCGACCTTCCAATCTGTAGTCTATCCTCTTATCCTCCTGAGCTACTCGCTCAGATACTAATTTTAGTTTTTTTTGCGCATTTATCATCTATTTTTTGTCGTTGTCGAGTTTTTTTTTTTGACTTTCTCTTTTCTCGCCCGTTTTTCTCAGGAGGTGGGACTTCAGCCTGTGCTGGAGGGTGGAACCCTCAGTTCCAAGACTTTCCAAAGCCTCCACACCTCCCGAGTCCTCAGGACCTGAGCTTTCACACAGTCTGAGGGCTGAAATTTTCTAAGTCCCACAGTAGATCTCTGTTAGATTGAACCTTCAGACAGTCCAAGGACTGAAATCTTCTGAGTTCCTGAGTAGTTCTCTGTTAGTTTGAACCTTCAGACACTCTGAGGGCTGAAATTTTCTAAGTCCCACAGTACTTCTCTGTTAGTTTGAACCTTCAGACAGTCTGAGGGCTGAAATTTTAGAAGTTCTTGAGTAGTTCTCTGTTAGTTTGAACCTTCAGACAGTCTGAGGACTGAAGTTTTAAAAGTTTCTCAGTACTTCTCTGTTAGTTTGAACTTTCTGGTTAACAGAAGCCTTAAAACTTGTGACCATGAGTCTTGATTTCACATTTAGATCATCCATCTGAGTTCTTCTCAGACCTTCACCTGTGGGTTTTTTAGAAATCCTCAACAAACTTTGATTCTCTTCACTGAACAGTAAAGTTTGTGGAGATCAGAAGGTAACATTAGTTTGATCCATGCCTTCAACTACTAGTAGACTTTATCTGGAAAGCAGTTTTCTGAAATGAGTTCTTAGTAAATCTGTCCACAATCAAACCAAGAACATAGAAAGAGGAAATGTTTGAAGAAACAACTTGATGTTTTCATTTCAGACTAGAAAATGCTTTAAAACCTTTATCTGTTTTTGCTCATTTTGATCCTTTTATTGTCTCTTCTGTTTAATTTGATCTTCTAAAGTCTAACTGGTGTCTTTTCAAATGTTTTGTCTTTAGTTTGATTCTTCTTAAATGTTTAGTTTTGCTCTTTTCTCACCTTTTATTCTTTTCTAATGTCTGATTTGATTTCCAAATGTTTTGCCTTTTTAATGTTTGTTTTTTTTGTCAAATGTTTTATCGGCTTGTTTGAAAAATTTCCTTTTCTTTCCCAGTGTTTAATTTTTCAATTAAATCTTTAAGGTTTTTCTTTTTAAATGTTTTACCTCCTTTTAATGTTTAATTTTCTTTTTAAATGCTTCATTGTATTTTCTGTTTAATTCCTATTTAACGTTTTATTGTCTTTAAGTTTAATTTTCTAATTAAACATTTAATTTTCTAATTAAATGTTTTGTCTTTTTTAAGGTTTAATAATCTAATTTAATGTTTTGTATTTTTTTAAATGTTTAATTTTCTTGTTTAAATGATTTTTTAAAATGTTTAATAGTCTAAAATATAAACATTAAAGATGGAAATATTTCATATTTAATGTTTAATATTTGTTTAAAAAATTTTACTTCATAATTACATATTTTGTATCTTCTGTTTAATTATCTAATTAAATATTTTGTCTGTTTAAGATAAATTAATTGTATTCAATGTTTAATTTTCTTTTTAAAAGTTTTATTGTATTAAATGTTTTTCCCCTTTGATTTAATTGCTTTTTTAGAAATGTAGTTTATTTCTTTAATGTTTTTTTCTGTCAAGATTTTAACCCCAACCTTAAAAATGAAGCAAACCCTTAAATCACAATGAAAATACTTCTGTTATCACAATCATGAGTTAATCAATTATTCAGTTTATCAATTCAACTTTATTTGTTTAGCACTTTTCACACAGATGACAAAACTAAACAAGCAAAGAGAAAAAACTGCTAAAACTATGATTAAAACTCAAAAACATATTTAAAAAAAGATTTAACATGGTAATAAAATGTGTTGTGTTCAGGGGATGGAGGGAGTTTATTGAAGTCTTCTTGGACTCACATGGGAAATCATTTAAAATATAAACTTGATATTTAGTCTAAGGAAACTGGAAACTACAGAGCGACAGAAGAACCAACAATATCTCCGGTTTTCTCCTTTAATGAGTCGACTCTTCTCGTGCTTCCAGACCAAAGAACTACAGACTCTTCACAACCTGCTCAAACTCTTGGTACAGGACCTCACCACACGGATCAAGAAGGTTTCTGTCTCATTTCTACTCTGAAGATCACCTTCTCCTGCTCAAACTGCTGACAAATGTTTCTGCTGCTCTAAAGTCTGCTCTCCAGAACTTCCTAAAAACTCTCAAAGTCTCTTCTACTGCAGGTTGCTTTGTAGAACTGTTCCAGAAAACCTCACTAAACCACATGGAGGGGCCTCAAGATAGTCATCCAAATGAAACTGTACAAAAACCAAACTAGCACAGTCCAAACGCTAAAGTCTCCTGCAGCCTACCAGAGAACCTCTTTAAACGGACAATCAGGACAGGAACTCTTACCTTCTGGACAACCAACGCTGGTTCACAAACAAGAATACAGAATGTGTCTGACCAGAAACCTCTGAAGACTCACTACAGCCAAGACAAAGACACAACTCAGCTGTACCAAATCCACTAATCACTGCACACATCAGCACCATGTGCTAACTGTGGCTAAAGAACCACATTTACCAAGACAACTATCCAGTACAAAGCCCTGAAAACACACCAAGAAACACATTAAAGACGATTTTACTGCTGGAAGCTGCAAGCCAACGCCTAAAGAACAAACTAAAGCAACGGAGCCAAACTCGGATCAGTGGTGAAGCAGAGGAAATGTTTGTCTGCAGCTAAACAAAGCAGGAAGACACTGAGCTGCTCAGGTGTTCCTGATAACACCAAGCAGCCACCTGGACAGCCAATAGGAACACAGCTTCCTGGAAGTCCAGAGGGCTGGCTTAGGATATTTATTTGAAAGAGCAAGTTTACAACACAACATGTGAGCAGAAAAATCACAAAGTCTGTCTTTAGTTCAGCTGAAATTATTAGTTTTTGTCTTTTTTATTGACCAAACTTTTCAGGAAGTAGATGAAGAATAATTAAAGCTCTCATGTAGAAGTCCAACTTATTGTGGATTCTTGTGGAGAGTTTAATCTTAGAGTTTGTAAAGCTGTTGAGTTTTTACAGTCACATGGATTGTTTTGACATTTAATAACCGAGTCCTGAAATAAAATTACAGTTGTGGATTTCTGTCATTTAGTCTGGACTAAACAAATAACAGCAGCATAAATCTCAAACGTCATTATGAGGAGTCTGGATTGAGGTTTCTCACTTGATAATGATCAAAACATGAAATTTAGGTTGTTTTAAGTGAATATTCCACCTTAAATCTTTGAATGTTGACCTAAAAGGTTGGTTTCACGAAGTATTCCACCTACAAGGTCCTCAAACATCCACCTTAAAGGAACATTCCACCAAAAATCCTTGGACATGCACCTAAAATGTTGCTTTAACCGAGTATTCCATCCAAAATCCTCAAAGAGACCTGAGGGGCTGGTTAAAAGGAATATTCCACCTAAAACCTCAAATATAGACCCCAAAGGGTGGTTTAGAAAAAATCCTTCAATGTAGACCAAAAAAGTTAGTATGGAGGAATATTCCACCTGAAATGTAGACCTGAGAAGTTGGTGTGGAAGCATATACCATCCTAAACATCCTTAAATGTAGACTAAAAGACGGTTTGGAAGAAAATTCCACCTAAAATACTCCAATGTAGACCTAAAAGGTTGATCTGATGGTATATTCCACCTAAAATTCACTACTGTAGACCTTGGAGGTTGGTCTGATGGTATATTCCACCCAACATCCTTGAACATTAACTTAAAAAGTTCATTCAAAGGAATATTCCATCTAAAATCCTTCAATGTAGACCAAAAAATCTTCGTGTAAAGGAGTATTCCACCTTAAATGTAGACCTAAGTAAAGGTTTGGCGTAATATTCTACTCTAAAACCCTCCAATGTAGACCTAAAAGGTGAGTTTAATGGTACACTCTAAGAAATTTCCCTGTAAATTTACAGTAAAGAGCTGGCAGCAACAGAACACTGTTATTCTACAGTAAACCTACCGTATCCTACAACAACAGTTTATTACTGTAAAAAATATGACAGTATTATGCTGTTAAGAGTTTATGCTTACAGTATATTACTGTCAGTATTTTGGTACCATTATACTGTTATTTTACTGTTTGTGCTGTAATCTTCATAAATAGTTTACTACTGTAAAATTGAT
Source organism: Amphiprion clarkii (assembly GCA_027123335.1). NCBI lineage: Eukaryota > Metazoa > Chordata > Actinopteri > Pomacentridae > Amphiprion > Amphiprion clarkii. The sequence continues at coordinate 34,346,516 of CM049578.1, read as the reverse complement.
ATCAGAGAATGTGATGATATAAAGTGATAACATTGCTAAAAACTAATGATTTTAAAATGTCACATCTCAAAATGAAAGCCCCAGGAAATAGCATAGCATAGAAATGGCTCAGACAAGAGATGACTTTTCAACATTAAGCTTCTATTAAAGCCAACTCTATATCAAACATATTTCAAAAACTGACTTATTTAACCCATTAAATTTCAGTAACATACAATCATTTCCTCATGCTGAACAGGTTCTCATTCTGCATGTTCTACTTCAGGTACACTGAGTTTGGTTTCCATTTCTCCTGAACTGTAAGGAAAGATGTCTATATATCATTTAAATTATTTAACTACTGCATTGAACACATTCAGCAGCTAACAAATTTCAAGTAATTCAAATCTTGTAAAATAAAATCTATAAAAACAATTAATGATGTTTAACAGGTTGTCAACAATCTGTTTAAAAATTGCATATCACATTTCAGGAACCCTGCCTTTAGAATCAGTCTTTCATAACTCATGATCATGTTCAATAAACACCTAGTCAAGGAACAAACCTGGAACTGAAGTATTTATACTGAACCCAACACAATACTGAGACTTGTTACCTTAGAATGACAACATGAACATCTGGTTGCAGACTGGTATTTGCTTTGTGAAAGTGAGGTTCTGTGTGGAGAGGTGCTGTGGGTTTACATGAAGTCCCACTCAGAGTCTTTTTTCAGTCTTTTTTTCAGGGTGACTACATGGGGACTTACAGTAGATGTGTTTTTCTGGAGCAACATCACCTTCTCCTGGCTGGCCTTTGTTCCCTTCTCAGGGTTGATACCAAGAAAGAGCCTGCAATGAAATGACAAAGAAAGAATATATTAGGTGTGTAGGCAAAGATCCCTTGAACATAATATGGAACTCTGTCACATTCATCAAAACAAACAATAAACTCAAATTATTAAGCAAAACAGAGGCTTCCACTTATAACAACTATCTAGTTCAGTACACATTTAAATAAAATTTTTGCAGCCATTTGCATAACAAGCAAATTTACCTTTCCTGAGTGGAGAGAAAAGCAACATGACACATCCTACAAACCTTTTTAAAACTTGAAATTACCTAAATGGTTGAATGCAGACAGGAACATGTGGAGATCTGATAACAGATCAGTGGAGCATCACACTGGATGTTTAATGGAAAATAACACGAAAGACTACGGTGGCCGAGAGGTGCAAACCAAATTTACATAATGCAAAACACTTTTACAACCTCCAAGACAAATTTGCAAGCGACAAAACACTTTTACAAGTCCAAAAACACTTTTACAAGTCCAAATTTAACCGGAAAGGGAATGTCCCAACTCTGGGGTTGAACCGGAAATGACAACGAGGAGCGGCTAATGCAACTTTTGGTTGTTGTTGATGGTGAACCAAGATGGACAGCGAGCGGGTGATGTTTTGCCTGTTTTGTGGGGAACATATGAACCGATTGACGTGGTTTTGTTTTTCGTGTGGTCGGTCTTTAGAGTGTTTAAATGGCGCAGATCAGACCGACAGAGTGCATTAGCCGATCCTCGTTGTCACTTCCGGTTCAACCCCGGAGTTGGGACATTCCCTTTCTGGTTAAATTTGGATTTGCAAAAGTGTTTCTGGACTTGTAAAAGTGTTTTGTCGCTTGTAAATTTGTCTTGGAGGTTGTAAAAGTGTTTTGCATTATGTAAATTTGGTTTGCACCTCTCAGCCACCGTAAAAGACAGAGATAGCTAACCTAACCTAGTTGGATCTGGTTGCTTAGAAATTCATTTTCCTGGTCTGGTTTAAAAGAAAGAGCCAAAGTTTTGTCCACTCTGCTGCCAAAGGCAAGCATGCTAGCTGGTAGCTAGCTAGCTAACAGTGTGGGAAACATTAGCATTCATGCTAGCTGCTAGCTAGCTAGCTAACAGTGTGGGAAACATTAGCATTCATGCTAGCGACTCCTGGCTAACACCAAACAGTAATTAACCTGGTTATGTTTATGTTACTGTCACAGAATAAAACATAAAATAGACTGACAGAATTAAAAGTAAGGCTGACTTTTTAATAATCACAGTTACCTTGTTTAGTGAACCGTAGGAGCAGGATGGATCAGCTACAGGTGGTCCCTGCAGGTCTGAGCCGGGCCGAAAATCGTCGTCCTCAGTTCTTCCTTTGCTCCTATTTCTTCTCTCAGTAATGAGTAAAATCACTGATACATAATATTTTAAACCAATTTCGTCACTTCTTTGTGTTGACTGCTAAATGCGGTGATGTGCAGGAAGATTTGCTGAGACGAGTAACGGACTCAAATCAACCCAAACCAGAAAAATACTGTAACCTGTTGTAAGATTGTAAGCTTGCTGTTAATATTTTGTTCTTTAAAAACACATGAATTTACAGTATTCAGCTGTATTTACAAAGAACGGTACATTACAGTACAAAATATGCTGTATTTTTACAGCAATTTGTTACAGTGTATATTCTACCTAAAATTCACTACTGTAGACCTTGGAGGTTGGTCTGATGGTATATTCCACCCAACATCCTTGAACAGAAACTTAAAAAGTTCATTCAAAGGAATATTCCACCTAAAATCCTTCAACATAGACCAAAAAATCTTGGTGTAAAGGAGAATTCCACCTTAAATGTAGACCTAAAGGATGGTTTGGAGTAATATTCTACTCTAAAATCTTCCAATGTAGACCTAAAAGGTTGATCTGATGGTATATTCTACCCAACACCCTGGAACATTTACCTAAAAGGTTGGTTTCATGGTATATTCCCAGAAGAACCCTTGAACATTGGGCTTAATGGTAAATTCCACCCAAAATACTTGTGCATTTACCAAGAAGTCAGTGTAAAGGAAATGTAGACCTAAAAGGATTGTTTAAATGAATATTTAAAGGATTATTTTCATTATTTAATAATCTGTTATCAGTCAGAACCCTGGCAAACTTATTTTCATCAGTTTTTTTAGTGGAAGTCACAAATAAAGGAGCTCTTGGTTTTTCCCAGCGTTACTGAGTCCAAAGCTGCTGTTTCAACACAGAACGTTCACATGCATCCACAAACCTCTCAGCACTCAAACACCCACAGACAGGCGGCCGGCTGGGCCGAGGCTCGGCGGCGTCCTCAGATCCACGAGTCGGGGAGTCGCTGAACTTGTTGGTCCGGTTTGAAGGCTTCCGTGTGGTCCAGTAGAAGTCCACGTAGTCGGTGTTGGCTTTGAACCGCAGCGACTGGCCGCCATCAGGTGGACCGGCTCGTCCTCGTAGGACTCCTCCTGTAGCCTTGAGGGAACCACAGGAACATTCAGTAGCTGTTGGAGTTCTTCCTGTCAGGCTCGTGGTAGAACGGCTCTGAACAATCTTGTACTTGTCTTATCTGGAACAATCTAACAGCCTGAACTGTTAACAGCGGTATAAAGAAGCAAACACACAGGCATTGATTAGGACTCAAACTAGATTTATTTTAGAAAACAAATCAGCTTAGAGGCATTTGTTCACACATGTGGCTGAATAGGAGGCCGTCCAATCAGATTGGAGGTCTTCACTCTGTAGGTTGTTTGTTGGGTGAGACTCTTGGACCTCCATCAGCTGACGTGGATGTTTGATGGTCTTCCTCTCTAGTGCCAGATGATTCATCCATGAATTCAGCAGCTACAGACTGAAATGAAGCTCATGCTGCCGTGATTGAATTCCTGTTCCAGATCAAATGTTCAGAGCTCACCTTGAATGCAGCCGTCTGCTGTCTGATAGTTTTTCTCATTGTAGTCTTCAATAAAGTCTTTTTCCTCATGTCAGGACGTGGTGAGACTCTTTCTCAGTCTCTGCAGACGTCCCTCATTGTGCATCTCCAGAGAAGAAACAGAAAAACTGCTCACTGCTTCAGCATCAAACGCTCTCCAGCATTGAGAGTGTTTTAGGAATTCATTCATTGTGTTGTGAACTTTGAAGGAGCAGAAACTTTACAGCTGCCAAAGATATGAGCTCCAATTCTGGATGTTTTAGGAAATGAAGTTCATCAAATGAACACTTGATTTTTGCTGATAAGTCATTAAATTACTGAAGAAATCTAACATAAAAACCTGTAAACTCTCAGGCAGCTTTTGTTAAAGTTTGTCTATAATTCTATCATCATGTTCTGGAACCAGGACTCTGCAGAAGTTCCTTCAATCAGATACTTGTGTGTTTCTATTTCAGGCCTCAGGTTTGAACGTACAGCAGAGGATTAGAAAGGAGTGATTTTAATATTTAAATCAGTCCAGTAAATGTTTGGAGTAAAAATGATTAAAATTTTGATTTAGATAGATTTATGTCAAATAATAATGTAGAGTCTCACTTAACTATATCCAAATGAGTTCAGTGTACTTACATTTTATAGAATATTTGATTTCTTAATCTCAATACTGTAGAGTCTGACCCTAAATATTATAATAATGATGTAAATGCAAATAATAAATAATATTGTAGTGCAGAGTCATAAACTTTAATCAGCTAAACTTACATAATAAATATCACTGCACAATCTTAACCTGAACATTCATATTATTGAGGTAAATTTACATAAATCATGATATTCTAGAGTCTTAACTGGAATATTTCTAACATGAATCTTTTTGTATTGTGCTGATAAACAACAATAACCCGACTTTCAGATAATATTTATTCACTGTGTATTGGGTAGTACTCATTGTGATTTAGACTGATTAGCATACAGAACCCTGTGATGTTTATGGTTTACAGCTGAGAACTGGATACTAAAAGTACAGAATATTATTTCTTGTTTTATGTGTGATAATTGGCAGTAAACATTCTAAGAAGTGGAAATTGACAGGGTTGTAATAGTGCTGTTCTTGTACAATATTTGTCATTTAATTGCCCTCAGGATGCTGTCGCTGAGCTACCAGTTTTACAGAACAGGCAGATGTTGCAGCTAATGATGCTGTAATTCACATAAACAAGGAAACAAGTCCATCATAATTTGAATTTTAACAGTTCAAAATGAAAAGATCATATACAGCTTTCCTATTGGGTTAAAGAGCCAAAAGGAAACACATGTAAAATACTTTGTAAAATCGAGAGGTCGGTAGCAGCTTTCATTTTTTCTTACAACCCCCCAAAATATCTGTTGTTCCCCCCTGTTCCCCCCACTAAAATGAATCTGGATCCGCCCCTGTCTGACATGAAAGCTGGGATCGTTCTGCAGTTACTGTCCTCAACGAGCAGCAGGTGGCGCTGTGAGCTCCTCCCCTTCCAAAGCACAGGGGGTCAGTCTAGTGACCTGCAGCATCCTACTGTCTGATTAGAGGAGACCCACATCACTCCATGTCCAGACGGCAGATGAATCAAAGTCTCTGCAGATCCCGTCCTGCTTACAGAGCGGGATGGAAATGAAAATCTTTCTTCACTGTCACACTAAAATAAATCCCTGCATTCAGCCTCTAGTTCAGAAACATATTTTGGGTGTTTTATTCTCACTTTCTGTCTCTCCTACAACATTGATTACAGTTACATGCAAACAGGAAATGATGCAAATTAGGGGATGATGTCATTTAGCGACTTCTAGCGGCTTTTAGGACAGCCAATAGCTGCTTTCCTTACTGAGGAGATGGAAACACTGATGCTGAGCACTCAGAGGTTCCCGGACAGGCAAGATAAAGTTCACTGTTTTGTACATTTTAACACAATTTCATTCCCACATTTGTGAAAGAAAAAGTCTGAGACTAAACCATCCAATCTGATAAAGGTTCTTTAAATGCTTGTCAGCTTAACAGTTGCTGTTCTGCTGCCACTATTCTCTGGTTGTTTTCTTACCTGGTTCTTCCTGACCTTAAACTCTCTCCTCTTCTTCCCCTTTTTCATCTCTCCCTCTTTGGACTGACAATCATACACAAATAGATTGTATTCAACTAGACGAAAAATTACATAAACATGAAAAAATACCAATAAGAATACGAATAAATAACGTCCTGTCTGTCTTTGTACTGTCAACCTAAAGGCCAATAACCAAACAATGCGTTTTCTATCTAACAAGAGAAATAAACATTGATCCAACTAACAACATTAGTCCTGATAGACCATCTGATCTCACACTCTTACCTGAACCTGGCTCTTTTTTTGGAAAAAATGTCCATGATGAGGCTGTTTGTCTGTCTGTACACACACACACACACACACACACACACACACACACACACACACACACACACACACACACACACACACACACACACACACACACACACACACACACACACACACACACACACACACACACAACAGCAGCTTCTCTCAGTCCAGTTCAAACAGACACTGACCACCTGGAACGTTTGCTATCTAGAAAAAACATCAGCTAACTCCTAGCTAACAACAGAAACAGGAACCTGTGATTAAATGCAGCAGAAATGAGGACTTGTAATGATAATAATGAGTTGGTATTGGGTGGTAGAAGTTCAGGATTGTGCCACATATCCTGGTTTAAAGCAGCTACTTCCACCATGACTGCAGATCTCTGGGAGGCAGCTGAGCTCAGTGCAGGTAGAAGCTCAGAGCCCAGGTGGGGAAGTTGGAGGGGATCAAACCATTTTTGAGGCAAGATGGGGGGGGAAGGGTGCTGTATTTTTGTTGTTAAAACATTACCTATCAACCAAGTACTGTATGGTTTTTACGCTTTTCTGGTTTCTTAAAAAAAAAAAAAAAAAGGACATGCAATACAAAAAGGCCTCTCAAATTTTATTGGTGCTGGGATTCAGTTTAGGGCACCGCAATAAAACCAGACGTCACTGCAGCAGCGCCAGAGAAAGAAACTGTTGTGTTTCTGCTGACATTTCCTGGAAACCGTCTCAAATCATCACGTATGCAAATGGATTATGAAAATGTTCAGTTTCCTCCACGGCTCATAAAAATGCTGCTGGTCTTTTGTTTCTGGATGCAGCTGCTCTCTTTCATGTGCGTTTGATAATTGAATTTAATAACCGTCAGTAACGGTTCAGCTGGACCCACCCGGCAGCATTTTAAAGCAGATAAAGACAAGTGATAATTTGTTTCTGCCGGTCGTGCACCTACATGCATCCCACCATCTGTTATTTCATTTCAGCCTCCCGATGTGAACACTGAAACATTTCCATGGCAACACCACCAACATACAGGCAGGTAGCGGCGACGGAGGGGGAGGGTTTCATCTCCATCACGACTCACTTTACACTTTATTCACCGGCTTTTCCTCACATCTTCTACCAGCTCAGACCTCGGTTTACCTGGAGTTTAACTCGATCTGCTGCCGTTTATTCCTTCATCCAGAAAACCACCAGCTGTGGCAGCAAGACAAACCCTCAACAGTTGGTTTAGCTGTAAGAGCAGGTCTGATTAACCTAGATTAGCATTTCTTTTTGGTCGACAAATTGGTAAGGGTGAATTTTTTACTTCACTACAAAGACTTCTCCAGAATAAACCAACACTAGTCCAAAATTGTAAAAGTCGTGCCTAAAATTGCTCATAAAAATTTCAGAAATGACTCAAACATTGTCCAAAACTAATGGCAGTTGGACCAAACTGACTGAAAAATGGTCAAAATGACTCAAATTTGTTTTAATTTACTGGAAATCTTTCCAAAATGACTCAAAACGTGTCCAGCATGACATAAAGGTTTAGAAAGAGTTATGCAGAATAAACCAATACTGGTCCAAAGTCACAAAAGTTGTGCCAAAAATTACTCAAAAAATATCCAAAATGACTCAAACATGGTCCAAAAGTAATGGCAATTGGTCCAGACTGACAAAAAATGGCCAAAATGACAAAAACTTGTCCAAACTTACTCAAAACCTGTCTAACATGACAGAACAGTTGTCCAAACTGAAGATATCTACAGAATAAACCAATACTAGTCCAAAATCACAAAATTTGTGCCTTAAATTTCTCAAAAATGGACTTAAAATTGTTTTAATTTAATCAAAATATTTTCAGTCCAAAATGTCGAAAAGCTTCCAAAATTGGTCAAAATGACTCAGAATGGTTTGAAATGATTCAAAATTTACCTAGAATGACACAAAAAGTGTCTAAAATGACTCAGAAATTGGTCAAAATGACCCAAAAACCTTAAACTTAAAATTGGAAAGTATGGACAGAAAGTATTGAAAGTATGGACAGACTTTTAGCCACGTTGGACAGGTTTTGAATACATTTGGACAAAAGTTTGTCCTTTTGGACGATATTTTGTCTCATCTCAAGTTATTTTAGACCGATTTTTTTTGCACATTTTGCCAGATGTATTGTCATTCTGCGTAATGTTTGGGAGATTTTGGACATTTTTTACTTTTTAAACAAAGCCAAGTCCATTTTTGACAATTTCTCGCGATTTTGGTGAAGTTTTGCGTCATTTTGCTAGAAGACATACTTCTTGGTTGACATTGAGGATGAAAATATTTCAACTTTGATCAGCCACATATGAAAACCTGAGGCGCTTTCAGCTCTTCTACCTGCAGAACTCGAGTGTTTTCTTTCTGTCTGAACCTTCTGCTGTTTCCTGGAGTTTCTTCCACTTGTTGAGCGTTTCGCCTCCAATCAGTCGAGTGCTGCAATTAGCGTCAGTCATCCTTCGCCCCGATCAGAGGGTCTGCCACGTAATCAAAGTATTTATCCAAACAAGACAAATTGACCCGACCTCTCATTATCAAACCCCTCATCAAGCAAATCAACTTAACCGCTGCAAATGAAGGCAATTAACACGAGAGGCTCGTTATCCACTCAGCTACTCAGCTGCAGACTCGCTGCCGTTGGATCAAATGTAGGAAAGAAATACACACAATCTGCATCTTTGTGGACACAGGAAGTCCAGTGTGGACACAGGAAGTCCAGCGTTGACACAGGAAATCTAGTGTGGACACAGGAAGTCCAGGGTTGAGACAGGAAGTCCAGCGTGTGTCTTTAACTCCTCACTGAAGCTTCACAGAAGGAAAGTTTGGTGGTAACAGCTGAAGGTGTCAAGGCTTGACGGAGGGGATTTCCACTCTCTGCTCACCTGAACACACCTGCTCAGTTTTTAAGGTATTCTGACCAGTCAGAGTCTAGTTAGGGACTTGTGGTCTAATTTGAAAGTGGATTCTTTTTGGACATGGATTTAGATGGTCTTTGAGTTAGTTTTGCCAAAGGATGTAGGCTGGTTTAAACTTTGGACTTGTGTAGACTTTGTTTTGGATTATTTTTAGACTGGTTTTGGCCTGGTTTAGATTCTGTTTTGTACTGGTTTAGACTTGGTTTTGTACTGGTTTAGAGTTGGTTTTGTACTGGTTTAGACTTGGTTCCAGACTTGTGTTTCAGGCTGTTATTCTAAATAAATTCAGAGCAGTGTGATATAAACTCATCAACATATTTGAGGCAACTTGCAGCTACTTTTCATTTTTGCTGGTTTTAATTTTGGTTGTTTTGTTCAGACCGGGTTTAGACTGGTTTCATCTTGGTTTTAATCTTGGTTTTGGAATTAGTTCAGACGTCTTGGTTTAACACTCGTTTTGTTTTGTCCGTGAAGCTCTGGCTGGATGTTTGGGCTCATCGTTCTTCTGATCAGACCATGAAGAGATGTTTGTGTAGAACTACGACCTGCAGCACATGCAGCAGCGCCTGCCAGAGTGTGAACAGGAACATCTATAAACGTCAGTGATTGATGTCCATCGATTATCTGGCTGCGTTTATTGGCGTCTCCACCTCGCTAACTGCTGCGTTTACGAACAGCCGGATGATGGATGTCTGATGTTCGGCTTCACGTGAGGCGCCGAGAAAAAAACGCTCCGCACGCCAAATCACGTCAACGCAGGATGACGGAGCGAATCAGTCCTCATCTGACTTCCAACTTTCTCTGAAAACTCCCCCGACGTGCCAGAGGCCTGTCAGCTCAGACGTCCTGACGATTTGTAGCTCCTGTTGCCACGGCGACGTCTGATTTATGAGCGCCTCGACGGGCTAATGACGGGTTTCTGCTTTTATAGAGCAGAAGAGCAGGTCGGGCCGGAGCGACGCTGCTCCCAGATCAGCTTCAGGCCTCCTCAGGGGACGCATGGCGGCAGGAAGTGGATCCCGGATCAGCGCCTGCAGGCCGCCGCCCCTCCCCCCTCCGCTTCCTGCGACACCACCTGGATGGGCCACTGTGATTGGCTGACAGCAGCTCTGAATGATCACAGAGGGAGCTCTAATTTAGCGTATAGACGGCTGCTGGGAGTCTGCAGAACAATGATTGGGATAATTACACTTAATCACGGAGAAAATAACAGTTTAGTTTAATGCTGCTGCTCTCTGCTATTTAGATTATTGCTTAATTCCTGCTCTGGGAGCTGATGGACGTGAATAATCGCAAGGTTTCACGCTGACTTTTATTAAGGAGGAGAAGAAGAAATAAATCAGGAGTAAAATCTGAGAAAAGTTAAACCTACTTTCTCCTCACTGAGGGAAGAAATTACAGAGTTTAAGAGGAAATAAATCTCGGCGTGTTCAGGTAGGAAAAGCTGATTTTAACTGAGGTTGTGGTTTCAAGGTTAGCTGCAGATCACGTCACCTGTAGAGAGAAAAGTGTCTGAAATCATCCAGCTCAGTCTGAACAGGAGGTGCAGCCAATGAGGACAATTTTTAACTGATTCTTGAAACGCATTTTGTACATATTTTGGACAATCTTTAAGTCATTTTCTACATGTTTCTGGTAATTTTGGACAAGTTTATCGAGTCCATTTTGGACAAATCTTCAGCCTTTTGGATTTTTGTCAAGTTTAAACCGTTTTGGTATTTGGCATTTGGTTTTAAACTATTTTGGACTTGACTTTAGACTTGGTTTTGGACTGGTTCAGGCATGGCTTAGGACTCGGTTTGAACCTGGTTTTGGGCTTAGTTTTGTGCAGATTCAATGTTGTTTTGGACTCAGTTTAGACTTGGTTTTAGACGTGTTTAGAACAGGTCTCAGACTGGTTTGGAACTTGGTTTTGTGCAGGTTTCAAACTGGATTAAACCTTTGTTGTGGACTTAGTTCAGACTTGTTCTTTTTGACGGGTGTCAGACTTGGTTTTGAACTGGTTTAGACTTGGTTCCAGATTTGTTTCCAGGCTTTTATTACAGATAAACTCAGTATGATGAACTTGTCCACACACTTTTGGAAACTTAACGGTTACTTAGGCTTTAACTTAACACTTAAACTTCATTAGTCAATAACATGTTTGTTGATTTATTATTATCATTTATTAGTCCTGTGAGGAGCTGTGGAAGGTGTAAATATCTCCATGACTTAATGAACCACATCTAACCAGACCACATTAGAATCACTTCTGTGACCTCCAGAGATCCTGACTTCAGCAGAAAGTTTTGTTCTGGTAATCAGGAGGAGACATTTGGGGCGAAGAAAATAATTACAATGGAGGAAAATATGTCAAAACAAGATCTGAGAATAATTGTTCTGTGATCACAAAAAGCTGAAACTTCACTGCTGTCAGTCTGTACATCAACCTCTCAGGACAATGTGACCCAACCTGTCGTACAGGTGAGCCGCCGCCACCAAAACACTAATTATGAACGCCGGTGTTTAGGATACAAACTGTTGGAAGCTCCGCCTCCATCTGTCAGCAGCCGCCACCTGCTCACCAAACGGCTGAGTCGAGACTTTCAGGAAAGCTGGAGATGAAAACTAAAAACAGAACGAGACGTCGGGTCTGAACCTGATGAACTGCAGACAGGATGAGGCTTAATGATCACCAGCAGCAGATTCAAGAAACGGAAACACAAGAAGTAACTCCAACGTCCATCTTTTAGCAAAGCAGAATAAAAACTTCTCAGAGTTTGGTTCACTGGACTCCACCAACCAGGACTCACACTTAGGATTGTCTCCACTGACGACCGTTTTCTTAATTAATCTATTTATTATTCGGCTTAAAAATGGTCATAAAACTCAATCAGTGTTTCTCAAAGCCAATGGTAAAGTCCTCAAATATTTAGTTTTAGTCCACAATACAAATGTGTTCAAAAAGACTGAAAAAAATGATAGAAATTACTCCAAAGTTACAAAAATGTGTTCAGAATGACTCAAAATTGACCATAAACTGTCAGCAATTGCTCAAAAACATGTGGAAAATGACAGAAGTTTCCTGAATTACTAAATTTTTTTCAAAATTATTAAAAATCATCCTCAAAATTGGTCCAAATTGACAAGAATTGGTCCAAAACTTCTCATAAATAGTCCAAAATGGCTCGAAATTGCTTGAAGATGACCAGAAATTGTCAGAACGAGACAAAATACTTCTGACCTGACACCAAATTTCAGCGTCCAAAATGACAAAAAGTTATCCTAAGCGACGCATCAAAAAACTTCCCAAACGATTTAAACCAGCCTGAATCTGTAGAGTACTACCATCAAATCCTGTCCAACAGCGTCGGTATAAACTGTTATTCTAACGGGTCTTAAACACATTTCCAGCCTTTCTGCTGCTGGAGGCGGCTGCTGAAGGTGTTTCCTCTTTTTTCCAGCCCTGACACTTGTTTCACAACACGCTCTAATTGCAGGGTTATCGGAGCTTCAGCCGAGCGTTTCTTCTTCTTCTTCCAACAAACAGCGCCTCATTATGACGCCGGCGGGTGAAAACGAGGCCTAAACGTCGTTTGTGAAGGTGAGCCGAGCTCGGTGTTAATTATCACCACAGGGTCTCATTACGCCTCCGGTTTGATGAGGACAGGAGGAAAAGACGACGGTCAGCGGAGACGGATTTTATGTTTATGACTGGTTTCTGTGGTAATGTGTTTCACTTGGTCAGAAATGATTCACTAACTGGCCCCCGGAGCCCTGAAGTCACATTAATGCCACAAAAACTGGCTTCACATCGTCTCATTAGAAGTTTAATTACAAAACTATGGAACTGTTTGTTAAAATCCAGTTTAAAAACTGAAATTATTTTAGTTAACAGCTGCTGCAAAGTTGTGTTTTATCCATTTACTTCCATTTATTCTGGTGTGTTGGCTAATTAACAGTCAGAGAACCTGTGAACTGTCGCATTATTAAATCACAAAACTGAAAAACCGCAATTTGAAATGATCTTCTTTAACCCTCAAACTACATAAATTGTCAGAAAATACAAATAAAAATCCACAAAATCATTTCTAAATGTCTTGTTTGGTCTCAAAACCCCAAAATGTTGATATTTACTGTCAGGAAACCACAAAAAAACAGCAAATCCTCAGATTTCAGAAGCTGCTAACTTGGGAAATGTTTGTTTGAAAAAGTATTTTAATGTCTCTTGTTTTTTTCCCTGTCTTTTTGTTGTTGTTTTCTCTCTTTAGCAGCTTTTAATGTTTTTCAGATTTTTTTTACATCTTTGCTGTCATTTTCGTGTCCTTGTGGTTGTTTTCCATCTTTTTATTGTCCGTTTTCTCTCAACATAGAAGGTTTTTCAGACATTATTTTGGCATCTTTGTGGACATTTTGCATTTTTCTTGTTTTTTTTTTTACATCCTTGTGTTATTTTGCACCTCTTTCTGGTTCTCCCATCATTTTAGCCCATAATTCCTCTCTGTAGTGAACAAGCCAGGAAAATTGTCCGAAATATACCCAAATTCACCCAAACTGTGTCCAGCTGTGGTGTTGATTTGCATAATTCCTGCAGCTCGTTCTTCAGATGTGACAACCAGCGCACTCTGTAAATATTAATACACATTTAATTTTAAAAAAAAAAAGCCAAAATTATCAGAAACATTTTTGTTTGTTTGAATGCAGCTGGAGCCGTTTCACAAACTGGAATAAAATGTTCCGTCCTTCCAACATAAAAATGATGATTTTCATACAAATTAACTCCTCTTTGCTCGTTAGCGCACCTGTGCTCTCCTGCACTCAATTAAAAGCCAAATCCTGTAAATTTCTGCATCCGCCGTCGGTGACTGTTAGCAAATATTGAGCAAGGTAGCACTGTGCTAATTAGCGTTAGCTGGGTGGGGAGGGGGGTAACATCTCATTTACATAAACATGTGCAGGAAAAAGAGAAAAACAAGTCGACCTCCAGCCGGCGGTGAGCTGCTGCAGGCCCTCCAGCAGTTCTGGCACCCAGACTGGGCTCTTCTTCTAGTTCTTCTTCTTCTTCGTTGGTATTCAGAGCAGCAGGGAGCCTCCGTAACTCGTTAGAGTTTATAATCTATTCTGAAACTAAGTGTTAGAAGTGGGGAGAAAAGGGGGAAAAAAGGACCCTGCAGGTTCTGAGGTGAATATTCAGGTTTATGCGCCCAAAATGAACGTGTAAATAATGCTTGATTTCATTGATGCCAGCTGGGTGCTAATCACATTCAAGACAAAGGAAAATTGAATATTGCAACAATTAGCAGGTCTGATGGAGACAGTCGCACGAGCTTTACTGCGGTGCTTATATTTAACTATAATAAACCACTAAAGCAGCGTCTGAGGAATTGCAATTAGGCACCAAAAGAGGTGTCGGAGATGGCAAACGCAGCCGGAAACTAAAGCAGTGAAGAAGAACACTTGATGGAAGGCGGCTTCATGCACCGACATGATCAAAATAAGACACAAAGGAGTCAAAACAGGACAAAGGTGACCAAAGTGAGACTGAAAATGGACAAAAATGGGACAAAAATGTGGAAACTGAGACAGAAAATCACCACTATGACAGACAAAAGGACTAAAATGGGGCAAAAAAAATGTGGAAATTAAGATACAAATGAACCAAAGTCAGATTTAAATAAATAAAATGGGGCAAAATGGCACAAAAAAGGGCTAAAATGGGACAAAAATGACTAAAATAAGCCACAAAAGAGTGAAAATGGGACAAAAATGAACAAAATTAGACACAAAATGGGAGAAAAATGCATAAGTTGAGACATAAAATTACCACTAAGATAGACAAAAGGGTTAAAATAGAACAAAAAAGACCATAAGACACAAAAGAGTCAAAATAGGACGAGAATGACTAAAATGAAGCACAAATGGACCAAAGTCAGATTTAAATAAATAAAATTGTGCAGAATGACACACAAAAGGGCTAAAATAGAACATACATGGTCAAAATAAGACACAAAAGAGTCAAAATGGGACAAAGATGAACAAAATTAGACACAAAATGGGAGAAAAATGCAGAAAATTACCACCAAGATACACAAAAAGACTAAAGTGGGACAGAAAGGACCAAAATAAGTGTGGTTCAGGTAATATGCTGTTAAACTAACATTCCAGGAAGCTTCACACTGTTTAAAAAAACAACAACTAAAGTTTCAGGGCGACACATCTTCAGGTTTGGTGGTTTAATTTAATTTGTTAAGTCTCAGAGCTCCTTAAGTTCGGAGGCTTTAATTGGCTCGTTACGGAGGCGAAGAACTGTCAGATAAAAAACACAACAGCAGTGAGAGCACATCTGTGCAGCATCATCTGAATGTCAAATGATTCTGAACTGTGTCAATAACTGCATTATTTCTAAATTTAACAGTAAAGTTTTAACAATCAACAAGTTACACGTTTGACATACGATTTTGAAAATTACGGCCTCGAAAACAGTAGAAACTCAAAGCAAGAAAAGTGAAACTAAACTGAGTCCAGCTGTGATTTCCAACAATGAACATGGTTCTAAAATGAGCCGTGAACAGCAGAACTTCCTCAGTTCTGGACCTATGGACTGTGTCTATCTATGTCTGCATCATGGATCCACATGGAAAAGAACTGAACAGAGGAACTGCAAGACTTCACAAAGATAAAAAGGATCCAAGAAGACCAGTGAGAAACTAAAAACCAGTGAAGCACAGAGTTAGCAGCAGGTCTAGAAGAAACCATAGTAGCACTAACCAGGAGGTATAGGAGTCATAGTACCACTAACCAGGAGGTATAGAAGGAGTCATAGTACCACTAACCAGGAGGTATAGAAGGAGTCATAGTACCACTAATCAGGAGGTATAGCAGGAGTCATAGTACCACTAATCAGGAGGTCTAGAAGGAGTCATAGTACCACTAACCAGGAGGTATAGAAGGAGTCATAGTTCCACTAATCAGGAGGTCTAGAAGGAGTCATAGTTCCACTAATCAGGAGGTATAGAAGGAGTCATAGTACCACTAATCAGGAGGTCTAGAAGGAGTCATAGTACCACTAATCAGGAGGTATAGAAGGAGTCATAGTACCACTAACCAGGAGGTATAGCAGGAGTCATAGTACCACTAACCAGGAGGTATAGAAGGAGTCATAGTACCACTAATCAGGAGGTATAGCAGGAGTCATAGTACCACTAACCAGGAGGTATAGAAGGAGTCATAGTTCCACTAATCAGGAGGTCTAGAAGGAGTCATAGTTCCACTAATCAGGAGGTATAGAAGGAGTCATAGTACCACTAATCAGGAGGTCTAGAAGGAGTCATAGTACCACTAATCAGGAGGTATAGAAGGAGTCATAGTACCACTAATCAGGAGGTATAGAAGGAGTCATAGTACCACTAATCAGGAGGTATAGAAGGAGTCATAGTACCACTAATCAGGAGGTATAGAAGGAGTCATAGTACCACTAATCAGGAGGTATAGAAGGAGTCATAGTTCCACTAATCAGGAGGTCTAGAAGGAGTCATAGTACCACTAATGAGGGCTGCAGATATAGAAGGAGTTCCTAATATGGAGACACAGTCAATCTAAACTGTTAGTCTGTAACCTGACATCAGAGTAAGTACTCTACTGTTCTACTTAGAAGTTATCTGATTACTGTGGGGTACAGTGAAACAGTATTCCATAGCTACGTTCTGTATTTCTACCTGCTGCTTCTCTTTTTTAATCTAATCTTTTCCCTTCATGGACACTTGAAGAAAAATCTCAAGACATAGATGCTTTCGATGGCTTCAAATACAAACTAATTACAAATGAGTTCACTGAGGTACAAATGAGCTGCAGAAAAAGAACAACAACCTCGACGTCGGCCGTCCTGCTGGTGCTGCAGCTAAACAGACCGTGGCGTCCACATTTGGGTAATCCCTGCCTGAAACAACACCGGCCGGCGCTTTGAATCCAAGGCGGCCATCTTCGCTCAGCCGCCGTGACTCCGGCCTCGGTGATCGGGGCCTGGCGGCGAGCCGCGGGATCCCCTGTCCAAACCCCGCGAGGGAAATCAGCCGGCTAATTTGCAGGCCGCTCCGTCCTCCTCGTCGCTTTAAGCATGCATGGCTGCAGCTAAACAAGCAGAGTGGAGGAGGGGGCTACAGAAAAGAGCTCGCTTTCACTGTTTGAAAAGACGGAGCCGGATAACGAGGCCTCCTCTTAACCTGCCCGCACCTTTTAAACAAATTAGCCCCGATAATGTCTTCAGCGAGGCTGGGAACGCCGAGGGTGGAGGAGAAGCAGCACTCCAGGAAGAAAAGGTTCAATGACATGTTTGTTCATGGATTTAACAGGAAACTGATCCAAAGGCTTTAATGCCTTTAATTATCTGTCATTTCCAGAGAAGCTACACCTAAAAAAACTGGACTCCAGTAAAGAAAAACGATTCTTCAGAATAAACGCCCATGCTAAAGTACTTCTTTTTGTTTCTCAAATCTAATATCAGGTAAAGAAGGGAACCAGAATTTAGTTTCATTTTTCACTGCAGTTTAAGTTTTAGAAAGAATTCACAACTTTGATGATTTATTTGACGAAAACAGAATAAAACTGGAATCAGTGCATCCACAGATGTCACCAATACTGGAAAACATCAATCAATGGTCAGAGTTTATTTCTATAGCCCTTTACAACAGCCCAAAGGTGACCACAGTGGAAAAACGTGTCCACACAAACTGTAAATATTAGAGTCATTCTAGAACTGGAGGACATTTTACATCCCACCCATCAAAGTTCAATTAATCCATGTACTAAATACTAAAACATGCAGTAGTTGTGTGAATGTTCTTGTCTGGAGACCAAATCTAAAAAACAAAAAAGGAGAAAAAAATGTTTGAAAATATTTTTAAAATACCAAATAAATCTGGAGTCCCCCTAAAATGTCATTTTTCTCTTGTCCCACCCCCCTGATGACCAAACTGAATCTCTAATAAAACAGTTAAAATGGAATTTAAACTTCCTTTTTTTGGTTTTATTGTTTTCATTGATGTCTCTTGTATTTGTGGGAACATTTTTTAATCAACACAACATGGTTTGGGCTGATGTTGGACAGATTTCAGACTTGTTAGTCCTTGGTTTATAGCTAGCTTTAGATTGATTTTAGATGAATTTTCATTGTGATTTTGGACTGGTTTGGGACTGGTGTATGACTGGTTTTGAACACAGTTTGGTCAGGTTTTGGACTGGTTATGGGCTAGTTTGGGAAAAGGATCTAGACTGGTTTTAGAATGGATTTTGGACAGGGTTTGGACTGGTTTTGAGCTGATTTCAGATTTGCTTTGCCTCTAATTTTGGACTTGGTCTTGGGCTAGGTCTTACTGAGCTTTGGACTGGTTTTAGACTGGGTTTTGGACTGTTTTAGACTGGCACTAGACTGGGTTTTGGACCTTCTGATAGGGTTAATGTAATTTAATAAGTATATCTTTACTATATTTCCGCAGCACATAAAACCCTCCTGTCCACCTTTAGGATTAACTGGATTCACCGTCATGCTGCAGGATTCACCGCTAACAGGAGCATTTAGCCGGTGTAGCGTCAGAGGTTTTCTGGCTGAGAAGGGAAAGCCTCACCCACCTCCCCTCGCCTCCCCCTGCCTCCCCCCTCCATGTAAATGTGAGGATCTGACTGGAACGCTGAGGGTAATAATGGCATACGTGTTTTACATGAGTGCAATGAGGCGGTAAACTGCTTTGGGTTTGTCTTTCAGTCTGTGTGCGGGGACAAACAGCATCTCTAATCACAACTTCACCCTCTGCCAGAACAAATGCTTCACACTGATTATCAGACGCACAAATGTGGCGACGCCGAAGCAGATATTCAGTCATTTAATAACACCATCTCCCTTCTGACTTTCAAGCTGCTGCTCTGCCACTGAAAGAATCCTTCTGTTTATTTTAACTTCGGTATTATCTCCTCAGTTTGACAGTCGGTGGAAACAACACCTCCGTCTTTTACTGTTGGTTTGCTTGATTGTTTAATGTCAACAAGGTTTGTATTACTGAATGTAATGTCTGGACAAAACCATCAAAAAGGACCCATTTTTAAATGAATTTTGCTTCCAAATATTCCTGAATGTTGGTGTAAAAAGTTTCCGTCTGATTTCCACTCGAATTTCTCGCTGACCTGATAAAATGCAGCAAACAGGACAAAAACTCTGCCAACATGACATCATTTGAGCTGCAGTTATTAGTGGGAAGGAGGTGAAACTTTACTCGCATAAACCAGAACTTTAGATCCAGGAACTAAAGACCAGGAACATTCCAAGAGACGGCAATTGAGTCCTTGTTGATCTAAAATTACTTCTTAGACTGGTTAAAAGCTTAGTTTTGCCTTGTATTGGTGATATGTTTGGGCTGGATTTGGTTGTAATTATGGACTAGTTTTGAGCAGGTTTTGGACCTGGTACAGAACTTGACGTTGGACTTTCAACATGGTTTTGAATAGTTTCAGCCATGATTTTAAGTCAGCTTTGGACTTTTTTGGCCGTAATCCTGGACTAGTTTTTGCACTTGGTTTTTGACTGGTTGTGGACTATTTTTGGACTGGTTTTGTACTGGGTTTGGTCTTGATTTTGAGCTGGTAGTGGGCTTGGCTTGGCCTTTTTTTCAGATTGCTTCAAAGTGGCTTTGGATTATTTTTGGATTGATTTTTGGCTGATTTTGGACTTGTTTTGGTCCTAGTTTTGGATTTGTTCGTGGATTTGGTTTTAGACAGGTTGTGGACTGTTTTGGCCTTAATTATGGACTAGATTTGGATTGATTTTGGTCTTGTTTTGGCTATAATTCTGGATGAATTCTCTGACATGGGTTTAGACTGGTTGTGGTCTAGTTTGTAACCAGTTTAAAGCGCTGACTGTTTGCTTTGACTCTTTAGTATAACACACAGCTTTAACCTGCATTTTCCAAACACTCGCTCTTGGAGTCATTTTGCGGCAGTTGAGCTCGCAGGCAGTCAAAGCTGAGAACAACAACCAGCTTTCTGCTCACACAGTATAATAATAGTTCACATTTGGTGAGAATTGCACAGAGAGCCTCTGAAGGAAACACAAAACTGACTGGGCTGTTAGTACAGAAACCTCTTGCCAGCACAAGACAGTCGGTGTGAGTTTAAAGCGTTGGTTTAAAAGTTGTAATCGTAAGCATATGCACCACAATCTGTTCTGTTATTTATTGGTGCGCTAATCACCGAGCACAGCAACATTTCCCTCCTCTCCCTCCTCGCCGCCTGCACGCACGAGTCTGGAAGGATTTCACAAGTAATAATTCATAGGCTAATCTCACTCCATGACTCTAATTAACGCATCATTAAAAGCATAATTCAGATAATTATAATTTCTCACTTTTTAAATGAGAGATGGGGAAGAAGGGGAAGGGTGTCTGAGGAGCCAATTTAGTGAGTGAAACAGATTCTGAGCCGAGTGGAGGTTGGAAGGAGAAAAAAAACACACAGCACGACGGAAAATAAAGACACAACACACCAGCGACAGTAAAGTCAGAGAGGAGGAAGAATAAAAGTCTTCGTCAGGCCACAGTTCATCCCTGTGGTTCTGAAGGGGTTTGGTCAGCTGCAGTTGGGTTTTTGTCACGGTTTAGTCTTTGTTTCTGGCTTTTTGTTCCGGTTTGAGATGGTTTTGAATTTGTTTTTGGATTCGTTTAAGGCTTAATGTGAACTGGTTTTGTTGTGATTTCAGACTTTTTTGTGCTTGGTTCTGGACTTGGCTGTGGACTTATTTTGGACTGGTTTTAGACTTTGTTTTGTCTTGTTAAAGCTTTGTTCTTGTACTGGTTTTAGACTTGTTGGATTTGGTTTCAGGACTGTATCTGTCCACATTTTGAAGTTTATCTTGGACTGGTTTTGTCCAGGTTTTTGGGCTTCATTTGGACTTGGCTCTGGAGTGGTTTTAGACTTTTTTTCTCAAACCGGTTTTCATTTTAGTTTTGGCCTCATCTGGGACTGGTTTTAGCCCTTCTGGGGGCTTTTATAAACGCTTGTTTGGACTGTTTTGGGGCAGGTTTTGCAGCTGGTTTGGGGTTTGCTTTGAGTTCATTTTGGACTGGTTGATGCTGGTTGTAAACTTTATTTTGGGAAGGGGTTGTCAATGGTTTGAGGCTTATTTTGGACTGGTTTGGGACATTTTTAGGGCTCATGTATGGCTGTGTTTTGTCCCAGTTTTAAACTTTTTTTGTACTTGATTCTGGACTTGTCTTTGGGCTTATCTGGTCTTGATTTTATGCTTTATTTTGGATCTCGTTTGTCCTTGGTTGGAGGCTTATTTTGACTTATTAAAGCTTTATTCTTGTACTATTTTGAGGTATTTGAAACTTGGTTTTGGGGCAACTGGGTTTGGACTTGATTTTAGGACTTTATTATTCACAGTCTGGGGTGTATTTTGGACTTGGCTCTGGATTCTGATTTAATTTTAGGATTATTTTGTAATGGTGTTAGGCTTTCATTTAAAAAATTTTTGATGGTTTTAGATGTGAGTTTACTCTTATTTTGTCCTGGTTTTGGCCTTTTTTTTTAATTTCACTTCCTTTGAGACACCTGAAACAAATCCTTTATGATCTCATCCAATAAAACTCAAAAGATGATTGGTTACTGTCACCTTTTCTGGGCTTCAAAAATACAAAACTGGAGGCCTTTTACATGTCCATACCCAGGTCCTGCAGTCTGACTGGATGCTACTGAGGTCATCTATGAGGAGTTTCAGGTGGGCAGCGTGATGTCATCGGGAGGCGGGGCTTTAATTTCCCTTCCTGTCGGCCCAGCAGATGCTGCTGCTTCCTGGCGACTGTCCAAATTAATTATCCCACCTTCAAACACACCTCAGCTCTCTTATCAGAGGTGTGAACGAGGTAAGCATCGCTCTCTTCCATGTTTCCAGTAGAAGTCCCAGCACCTTTAAAAAACCTGTCTGTTAAAATATGCAGCTGCAGCCATTCGGGGTTTTACACCATAAAAAAGAAGAAAAAAAAAACAGGTTGAGAAATGTTCAAATCTTAAAAACACTTTCTTAAATTCATTTTCTGTCTCACAGTAACCAGGAATATCTGATGATTTATTTATTAGGAAGTGAGATGCAGTTTTATGGCTCATCCTTCATTCAGAGGTTCACACCAAACATTAACAATAAATCAGGATTAAGTCCATGAGAAAACAACTTACAGTGTTCAGATAATCACTTCACAAAAGGAAAAGAGACGCCAGGAACAGAGACGTAATCATCATTATCACCCCCTCATCACTGCTCGGAGCTTCCTGGATGTGCTGCAGAGTTCAGGCCAAAAATAAGACTCCTGACAGTCTGCAGGAGCCCAAATCTGTTTGGAGGCCGACGACGGATTTAGCTGATGATCATCCGGCAGCATCTTGATGTTTATACAACAACTAGTGACTCACATGTCCACCTCAGGCTGACGAACATCCCAACACTAGGCTAGCAAGTAGCACTTCTTGGCTAGTCATGAGCATCCCTTTCAAAGTCAAACTTGACTCTTTCAAAGTTAAAATCCTAAGGTTAGTGACAAGCATCCTGGCTAGCAAGCAGCATTTCTAGAAAAGTCACTAAATGTCGAAGCTTGTGAGGAGCAGTTCCAGGTCACTGAATAGCATTTCTTGGCTAACCGCTAAGAACTCTAGATTTGTCAATAGCACTTTCATTATTAGATAACATTCCTAAGCTTGTAACTTTGTAACTAGCATCATGAGGCCGACATTAGCCTCCCTAGCCAAGTCACTAGCATCCGTCAACTAAGAAATAGCATTGGCAGGTAAATCCCAATCTGGCCAACCAGTCCAGTCGCTAGCATTTCTAACAAAGACATAAAAAAATTGCATTCCAAGGTTAGCCACTAGCATCCCTTGGCTAAAAAAATAGCATTCTAGAGCCAGCAAATACCACCCACCTGGGCTAGAAAGCTAGCAAATAGCCTACCAAGGGTAGCCACCAGCATCCTTACTAACATCCCTAAGGAAGACCCTAGCATCCCAAGGTGAACAAATAGCTTTTCTTTGGTAGTCACTAACATCTCCATCAAGGCTAGCAACTAGCATCCCTAGGCTAGCAGATAGCATTCGTAGAGTGGAAACTACCATCCCCTGGATGAAGACAGAAACTTATTTCTTAGTCTGTAGTGACACACTTCATTGTAAAAGTGATAAAATATGCGCTCAAACCCAACCTGAACCAAACAGCAGCGCTCTGAGGCCAGCAGTCATCCTCATTATGCCTTCTGGATTGTTTGTTCCTTCTCACCTGTCGGAGAGCTGGAGGTGTGAGCTCCGCCGCCTCAGGTGTAGAGATGATGTCACCTTCCCTCCTAAACAACAGAGTCGCTGTGATTCACACACCTGAACGCCGCTCTACCTGGAGCCTGCGAGGGAAAACAAGACGACAGAGGAACTTCACACTCAGGCTGAGAAAAGTGTTTTTTTGTCGCTCATTGTTTGGTTTAACAGGAATAATTGGAGGAGTTGTTACCAGAAGATGTTAAAAAAAAGAGATGGACATTCACGGCGACTGATTGGATAAACAGGAGCTGCAGCACGAGACACCTGGAGATAAAACTAGTCTCAGTGATGATACTACAGAGACGTTAAGTCCTGCTGGTTCTATGAAATATAAACAAAAATCAACAGAGAAAGACACATTATTATATTATCATTATATTATATTTTGGCCAATTTCAAGTAATTGAAGGCAATGTTTTAGTTATTTTGGAGAAGTTTTGAAGCAATTTTAGACAACTTTCTCAACTATTTTGGACAAGCTTTCAGGTTTCTGTTATTTTGCCAAACTTTTTGTCATTCTGGACAATATTTTCAATTATGTCAGTAAGTTGAAGTCACTTTGGACAAATTTTGAACATTTTTCAATGAGTTTGGAGAACTTTTAACAATTTTAGACAATTTTCTTGATCACTTTGAACAAGTTTCCAGGTTTCAGTCATGTTTGGCCATTTTTAAGCTATATTTGGAGAAATATTGATTTAGTTTAGTCAATTTTTTGGCAATCAAACGAGTTTAGGACATTTTGGATGACTTTTGCATTAAAACAGAGAAAATAACACCAAATGGCTGTAGATTGATATTTTTTAGCTCATTTTAATTTCATAAAACTGTAATTTCATCCTCACACGTAAAATAGCAAATTAATATTTGTAAAAAATAAAGATGATGTGGACATCTGCTTATTTTTTTATTTACAGTGAACATGTAAACTATAAGAATTAATTTGTAAAGTAACAGTTAATAAAAATATCCCAATGCCACTAGCATTTCTAACAAAGACATAAAAAAAATTGCATTCCAAGGTTAGCCACTAGCATTATTGGCTAACAAATAGCATTCCAGAGCCGGCAAATACTACTCCTGGGCTAGCAAGTGAGCAAATAGCATTCTAGGCTAGCAAGCTAGCAAATAGCCTTCCAAAGGTAGCCACCAGCATCCTTACTAGCATCCCAAGGTGAACAAATAGCTTTTCTTAGGTAGCCACTAACATCTCCATCAAGGCTAGCAAGTAGCATCCCTAGACTAGCAGATAGCATTCGTAGAGTGGAAACTAGCAACCCCCAGGAAGTCAATATAACCTAAACTTGAGAATATAATTCCTCGGCTGGTCAATAGCATTCTTAGACTAGCCACTAGCATCCCAAGGCTAAAAAATAGCCCTCTTAGGGTAATAACTAGCAACCCTTGGAAAGACAGGGATATATTTAGGCTAGCAAGTGGCCCTCCAAAATTAGTAACTAGCATCCCATGCCTAGCAAATAGTGTTCCTGGGCTAGCAGCTAGCTTCCCAAGACTAAAAAATAGCATTCCAGAACCAGCAAATACCATTCCTGGGCTAGCAAGCTCACAACTTCCAAGGGTAGCCACCAGCATCCTTGGTAGCATCCCAAGGTGAACAAATAGCTTTTCTTCAGTAGTCACTAACATTAAGGCTAGCAACTCGCATCCCTAGACTAGCAGATAGCATTTGTAGAGTGGAAACTAGCAGTCCCTGGAAAGCCAATAGAACCTAAACTTGAGAATGTTATTCCTAGACTGATCAATAGCATTCTTAGATTAGCCACTAGCATCCCAAGGCTATAAAATAGCCATCCCAGGGCAGTATCTAGCAACCTTTGGAAAGACACTGATATTTTTAGGCTAGCAAGTGCCCCTCCAAAGCAAGTAACTAGCATCCCATGCCTAGCAAATAGCGTTCCCAAGGATAGCAGATAGCCTTCCAAGAATAGCCACTAGCATCCTTAGTAGCATCCCTGAGAAAGAGCCTAGAATCCTAAGGGGTGCAAATAGCCTTCTTTGGGTAGTCATCAACATCCTCAGGAAAGTCAGTAGTATTCTTTGACTAAGAATAGCTTTTCAAGGCTAGCAACTAGCATCCCTGGGCTAGCAGATGGGATTTCTAGAATAGTAACTGGAACTCAAAGGAAAATGTGAGTGTAAATCCAGTAAATAATCAGAAATCTTACAGTCAAACATTATGAAAGAACAAATTACCATTTATAAAAATATTTTTTTAAATGCAGTTTGGTCCTGTTTTTTATGGTTTAAATCTAAATTCATACTTTTTCCTGTGATTTTCTTGATATCTGTAATTCAACAAAAGAAGGGAGAAATCTGATAAAGACAGGAAACAACTATTTTTTAAAGTTTCATTACAGTGCACATTGTTATTCATAAAATGATCTGATGTATTGGTGATCAATATGTAAGGACATGGAAATATAAAATGTAGAAGGAATTAAAGCTGATAAGCTCCATTTTATTGTGAAATATCTTCACCTTTTTGCTTTTTGCAGCTTTAAGCAACTGAAAAGCAGAAAACAGTACGCAATGCACCTCTTTAAGGTACATTTCCATGTTTTGAACTCATAATCAAGTTCAACAATAGTAGAGAACAACATTAAACACTTGAAAATCAAATGTTCTGATCAGGTTTGGGTGCATTTCTGGGTTTCTGCATTTAGATGATTCTAAAAATGTAGTTTTCTTCATTTTAACATCTGTTCAGTCTCAAAACTCCACAACAACTTCTTGATTTTTCCAAATGAAACTCTAAAAGACGACCCAACTAAAGTGACAGTCAACTCACCGGCTGCAGATTTCAGCTTCACAGGTGTGTTTGTCCTCCAGTTCAACCTGCAGGTACACTTCCTGGTCATGATGCAACTTCCTGCTCAAACAGGAAATGAAGATTTTCAAAAGTTTCTGGGAGTTTTATTGGAATCTTTTTGTTTCAAAATGCAAAAATCTGTTGAAAAGTTGGATATTCTTTGTGTTTGTTTCGTAACCAGGTGCTGATTTATGGATTCTGCCATACAAACAGTAAAAAAAAATAAAAGAAATTTAAACAAAAAGCACATAGAAATTAAATGAAAATACAACATTTAGAACTTCTAATGAAGGGAGACAAATATTAATAAAAAAAAGTACAATACAGTTTATGAAAAATATTAATATAACAAATAAATAATTCAACAGATGCTTGCATTTTACAAGGATTTCAGTTCTGTCTTATTAACGTGAACAAATGATGTTGCTGCACAATAATCCAATCCAATTCATTTTTAGCGTCTTCTTTTTCTTTAAATAACATCTTTTGTCCACAACCACAACTCGTCCACTATGACTGAAGAACCTGTCAAAGATTATATTAAATTTGTATGAAATAGTTTGATATCTGTCCAAAATGACAAAATGAGTCTGAAAACAATTTGAGATTTGTCCAAAACTAATAAAAACCTGTCAATTAAAATATAGCATTTGTCCACAATCACTCAAATTTTTTTCTTTAAATGACTAAAAATGGCCTAAATGACAGGAAATACTCAAAGCATGGAAATGAATCTGAATCAATCCTGACATTATTTTTGATAAAATACCACAAAAATACAACCGTCACAAGTGTTTAATTTCATTCTTTATATATTACAACTTGCTTTTCTGCTTTCTTATCTACAAAATATCAAATTAAATCATGTTCCTCAACATGTTTTGGTTTTAGTTGCTTCTAAACTCTCATAAACTGTCAGAGTACGACTCGTTTTATCATCAGTGTTGGAAAATCTCTACTTTTTCTCCTCTAAACATTCAAACATTGTTCTGTTTTTCTGCAGTTAAAGTGTTGAATTAAAGAAGAGAAAATATGGTTGAAGCTGGACGGCTCTCGGCTCAGTTCTTAAAGGTAATTTCTCTCACAAAACAACCAAAAACAAGATGAAATAAAAACAACAAAATGAACAAAATTACCAAAAAAAACACACAAAACAAGACAAAATGCCTTAACTGAGAAGCAAATAACAAAAAAAACAAAACACGAAGCAATTAAAATGAAAAAACGAACAAAAGGAGACAAAACGCCAAAATTGAGATGCAATAAGACACAAAGCGAGACACACACACAAAACAATTAAAACGTGATGGAAACTGAGAAAAACACCAAAAATAAGACACAAAACTATAAAAACGAAACACAAAATGAGGCAAAAATCCAAAAATGAGACACAAAACAATAAAAGCATGAAGGAAACTGAGACAAAACACCAAAAATGAGATGCAATATGACAAAGAATTAGACACAAAACTATTAAAACGTGACAGAAACTGAGAAAAAACACCAATAATGAGACAACTATAACGTGTAATTGACTCGTTTTATCATCAGTGTTGTAAAACCTCCACTTTTCTCCTCTAAACATTCAAATATTGTTCCGTTTTTCTGCCGTTAAAGACTTGAATTGAAGAAGAGAGAAGGTGGCTGAAGCTGGACGGCTCTGAAGGCTCGGTTTTTAAATGTAATTTCTCTTCAACCATGACTAGTCAGAGCGTTTGCTTCCAAATGAAATGTAACAGGGACGCTGCAGCCGCTGATTTCCATCGCCGCTTTCTTCCTGGCTGCTGGCTGCTGAAGGCCTGGCGCTGCAGATGGCCGCCTCGTGCCCAGTCCGAAATTTTCCAACACAAGATGTCTGGACCGGCTCCCGCTCGCCAACGGCCGGCTGCAAACACAATGACGAACGTCCAGTCACGAATAAAAACCCCATCGCTTCGACATCTGACCCCCCACCTGCTGCAGAGACGCTTTTATTCATCCCAACGTCTAAAATAGAAGCAGGGAACAACTGCTGCTGTTTGAGGTGGATTAACGTGATGAATCAGGAAATTTTCCTGTCGTCATTCCGGCGGCTAAACGTCACAAAAAGCAGCAAGTTTCTCTTCAAACTTCCTCCGCTGAGTCTCTAGAACGTCTGAGATGATGTTCTGCCACCGATTGTGTCGTAAGTGTAGGAGTCCTTTTTGTTTTCCAGTCATCTCTCGTTTCTTGGATCGGCCCGGCCTCATTGTTCCTCTGCGTTTTGGAGATAATTTGTGCGTCCCCTCCTCTCATGGTGGGAGTCTGAGTTCTGACCCGAACAGACGACGCCGCTCCGAGCCCAGCTTCCTCCCAGATGATGTGGTCGGACGTGGGAAGCGGCCGCGGCCTCCAGGACGCCGGCATCGGTGGGAGTTTGGCCCGCTTCGGCCTGACGTCGCCGTCGTGGGCGTCGGCCTGGATTTGGGCTTCCGTCGGGACGTTCAGACAATCTGGGACGATTCAGTATAATATAGAATATAGATATAAATGAGACACAATTAATTAAAAAAAAAAAACCACACACACACAAAAGTAGACGCCAGGTCAAAAATAAGACGAAACGCCAAAACTGAGATGCAAATGACAACAAAACGAGACACAAAATGATAAAAAAAATTAGACAGAAAATGATAAAAACGAGACACATGACAAAAATGAGACAAAAAGGCAAAAATGACACACAAACTGATAAAAGTGAGACACAAAATGACAGAAACAAGACACACAATGGCAAAAAAGGGCATGAAATGATAAAAATGAGACAAAATGATAAATATGAGACACAAAATGACCAAAAAACACACAAAAGGAGACTGACGCCAAAACTGAGATGCAAATGATAACAAAACGAGACACAAACTAAAAAAAAGAGACACAAATGACAAAAATGAGACACAAAAAGGTAAAAATGAGACATTACATGATAAAAACAAGAAACAAAATGATAAAAATAGGACAAAATGACAAAAATGAGACACAAAATGGCAACAAACAAGATGAAACAACAAAATGAGACAAAAATGAGACACAAAATGATAAAAATAAGACAAAAAATGATAAAAACAAGACAGAAATGAAAAAAATTAGACACAAAAAGGCAAATATGAGACATTACATGACAAAAATGAGACGCATGATAAAGATGAGACACAAAATGACAAAAATGAGACAGAAAATTGCACAAACGAGACACAAAATGAAAAAAATTAGACACAAAAATGCAAAAATTAGACAAAAAAAGACAATAGCGAGACACAAAATAATAAAAACCAGACACAAAACTACAACAAATACATTATTGTGGTGAAGTTCATCTCACTGCAGTGGAATCAGAAGGACTAAAAGAACCAATCATGTGGCACCATGTCGAACCTGCAACGACTTCCTGGAGGTGGTCGCCAAGGACTTCAGTTAGAGACCTGCAAGCAGAAAAGTTCCAGTTCTGCCACAATTTGCATCAAATACACTGAAGATGTCCTCAAACGTAACCGTCTTTATCGTCCATCTTCCTCTAAATGGGACCATCCCTTACTAAATAAACTACTTCCTGTCTTGAAGGAACCTTAAAAGCCTCCATCGAGCTCTTAGAACTGCAGTTGTGTCCAGTAACCTGGACTTTTGGTCGTTGTGGTGAAGTTCATTTCACTGCGGTATAATAATGTCATTGGACCACAAAATTACAACAATTATCTGCATTTAAATCAAAAAACATCTAATAATAATAATTTTGTGTCTCCTTTCTGAGACTTTGTGTTTTTATTTTCTTCATTTTATGTCTATTTTATGTCATTTAGTGTCTGTGCAACCGTATTGTCTCTACGTTTGCTTTTTTTCTGGTTATTTCGTGTCTCATTTTGTTGTTTCATCTAGTTTTTGGTCATTTTGTGTCTTGTTTTGGTTATTTTGTGTCTCATTTTTGCCATTTAGTGTCTTGTTTTTTGTCATTTTTTGTCAGATTTTTGCCATTTTGTAAATTTTTTTATCATTTTGGATCTCATGTATGCCATTTTGTGTCTCATTTTTCTCATTTTGTGTCTCATTTTTGTTATTTTGTGTCTAGTTTTTCTCATTTTTGAGACATTTCTGTCATTATTTACAAGATATTCATGATTATTCTTCACTGTTTTTGAAGGTTTTATGACTTTTTAAAGTTTTTTTTGCATCCACGCTGACGGATTTTTACATTTTTTTCTCCACAGGATTTATTTCTTAAGGTCCGGATTTTGGATTTGAAAACTGCAGGTTTTGTTGTACTGATTAAATCCCAGTAAACCTTCAACGACGACTGCATCTTCCACATCTCAGCAGCTTTGTGAATAAATTATCGGAGCTGCTGAGGAACACATGACTAACGCCTCCCCGCTGAACCTTCTCCTGCTCTTTTGTTGTGTTTCTGCTCGACCGGTTGCCACGGCACTGAACACCGGCGGTAAACAAAGACTCGAGACGAGAGCCGACGTCTGTCCGTACGCCGCCGACGTCGAAGAAGCCGAGACGAAGGCCTCAGATCTGGATGTGGTCAGGTGACTCACGGCGAGGAGCTGCGAGGCCACAAGATGCTTCCTCCTCGACAGACAGACAGCAGGAAATACTGGAATTTAAAATAGAAAAAGCTGCACTGGAAGCTCACTTTGCAGGCAGGAAGGAGGCTGCGGTAAACAACATGTGGTTTTTGGCAGGCGTTAATTTTCACCCATGAGGGGAAACCTGGAAGGATGACACATATTCTGTCAAATTCCTAATTATGGATCGTAATTATGAGACTCGTCTGAGTGTTGCAAACTGATACTTCCTCCATGTGACTGAACAGCAACAGCATTAGTGTAATTTAATGAAACTACACAAACCCAAAAACAGTTAAACACGGCGACAAAACATTTACACTTCTAGGGTTTTACTAAGCAGTGGTTCATGCAACTGAATAACACTCCAACACACAAGATGAGGATTGAAAGAAAACATCAAAAATTACACTCAATATGACAAAAAAAAACAAGCAACCCCCCCCCGAAACACTAAATTACACAAATGAAACACAAAATGACAAAAATGGGACAAAACAAATAAAATGATAAAAACGAGACACAAAATGATAAAAACGAGACACAAAACGACAAAAACAAGACACAAAATTACAAAAATGAGACAAATGAGACACAAAATGACAAAAATGAGACACAAAATGGCAAAAGCATGACTGTCTTGTTAAAAATGTGTTTTAGTAACTAGTCCTGCAGTTAGAGGGACCTCCAGGATGGAAAAGGTTAAAAACAACGATTAAACAATGAGCACAAGTCCTGACGACTTCTAGAACCATAAGTCATTTTTAAGTTTAAGTCATTTTAAGTTTATTGTTGTTTCTAAGGTTTCAACCAAGTACTTTAGGTCCGACATCGTAGTGCCAATTAGGGGTCCATTCCTGATGCCTTCAAGAACCAAAACCAGCTCCGACCTGGATCCTGTTGACCTTTGAAGGTTCATGTGGAACTTTAAAGTCCTGGACCTTGAGAGTTCAAGTCAGTACGTCTCCAAACATTCAACTGGATTTCAACAACATTGTTCTAACTCTAATGGCACCAGTTGGCGTCTTTTGTGAACCCGTTTAGGCATAAATCTTCTCAAAATGACAGCTAGTTGTGTTTTATTGACTAGTACTGTTATTAGAAGGACCTCCAGGGTGGAAAAGGTTAAAAACAACAATAAAATGAAGAGCACAAGTCATAAAGAACTGGAATCAAACCGGTATCTTGTTTCCAGAAGGAGTCAGGAATGGACCCCTAATCAGCACCTCCAGTCTTTCTGACTCAAACATACTTATTTCTACTGTTTGATTCCAGTTCTTTGTGACTTGCGCTCATTGTTTTATCATTGTTTTTAACCTTTTCCACCCTGGAAGTCCCTCTAATAACAGGACTAGTTAATCAAACACAATAGTCTTCTCACAATGGCAGCTAGTTGTGTTTTATGAACTAGTTCCGTAGTTAGAGGGACCTCCAGGGTGGAAAAGGTTAAAAACTATGATAGAATGAAGTCATAAGTCAAGCAAGTCCTGGACGGTGAGAGTTAAATAAATAAATAAAATAAGGAGCTCAGGTCATAAAGAACTGGAATCAAACAGCAGGAACCAGTGAAACCTTCAGCAGACTTGAGCTGAACGTCATCCCGTCTTGGACTCCTGCTTCCACTCCTTTGTTGTGCCGTTTTTTTGGACTCGGGCCTCCAGAACTCGGTCCAGATGAGAGCATCCAGAGACTCAGACGGAGAGGGGAGGCAGAGGGAAGCAAAATGAGCGTTTAGCGGCGGTGTGAATTGCCTTTCGCACCAGACAGATTTCCTGATCCCGTAATGGCTCGAGCTTCCCGGTGTCGGCTGCACATGCTCCGGAGGCCTAATGAGGCGGCATTAGCCGGGGGAGCGGCGGTAATTAGAGCCAACGTCAGCGCCGAGGACAGATGGCACGCTAAGACAAGCCTCCCGACTTCACCTCCGACAGAAGAGAGGGAAGAAGAAATGTGTCAAAGAGGGAAAAGAAAGACGCCAAACGTGTCCGAGAAAAGAGAGCTGAGAGGATCGAACACGGAGGTTTATTTATAACGGAGCGAAAACAGAAGCAAAGCACTCGCTGGTGCAGACGATTAGAAATAAAACCACTACAGACATTTAAACCCCGGGAGTCCTTTTAAAAAGCTGCACAGAGGTCCTTAAAGACAAACACATCTAAAATATTACACATATTAACAGATGATTTTATGCAGTGTTAGATTTAAATAAAAATCAGGACCTTCAAGACAAAAACACTGCCATGAATTAAATTAATTATGACGTGCTAAGTGGGATTTGGGGGTCGATTATTACAGTCTGGGATGTGTGAATGATGATCATATATTGGTTCTGATGTGTAAAAAACACTGCTATGAATATTATATATATAAATACATGAGTGTCCATGTCAAGAACATATTTTTAATGTAGTGTCTGCTAAAAAAAATAAATAAATACAAAAAAAATATTCAGATTTGGGACTTTAAAGACAAAAATGTCTGCAAGACAAACATGAAATGCCATAAAATGTTATATATTTGTATATTTTTATGCAGTGTCAGATTTTCATTTAAAAAAGAACAAACTATAAGAACAAACGTTATTTTATTTCACTTTTTTAAAATTTTATTGTATTTTATTTTATTTTATTTTTCATTTCACTTTATTTTCTTTTTTAAAATTTAATTTTACTTTATTTTTCCTATTTTACTCTATTTTATTTTAATTCATTTCACTTTATTTTATTTGATATTATTTTACTTTATGTTATTTTATCTTATTTTATTTTGCTTTATTTGATGTTTTTAAATGTATTTTACTTCATTTTATCTTATTTTATTTTTTAAATTTACCTTATTTTATTTTACTTTATTTTATCTTGTCTTATTTTATCTTATCTTATTTTTACTTTATTTTATTTTATCTTCTATTGTTTTATTTTATCTTATTTTATTTTTAGTTTCACTGTATTTTAATTTATCTTATTTTATTTCATTTTATCTTGTTTCATTTTATGTTATTTAACTATATTTTATCTTATTTTACTTTATTTTATTACTTTTTTCTGTTATATAATTTTATTTCTCTTCATTTTATTTTACTTTATTTTATTCTGTTTTACCTTCACTTCATGTCCTAATAATCTGTGTTGTCTTGTTGTTTACACCTCTATTAAATATCCATAATTAATAAAGTCTAAACGACAGAAAGGAGGAGAAATAAAAGGAAAAACGGCTGCTGGTTGGGAGAAAAAAGCAGGAAATGTGTGGAAAAGGAAAGACGAAGCGTTGCAGAGACGAAGGGTGAGAATGTGGAGGAAGATCGACAAAAATAGACGAGGTGAGGAAGGAGAGGAGGAGGAGGAGGAAGAAATACGAGCAGAAGAAACAAAATAAAAGGACGATGAGACGAAGTGGAGCGAAGAAATAAATCCAGGAAGAAACGTCCGGATTAAATCTGAAGAAGAAGAATTTCTAATATTCTGATTATCAGCTGAGATAAAAGCAGGAAATAAAAAATGAAATAAAACTCTGCAGGAGAAAAATTTCACAATTTGGATTTGTAATCTTTTTTTTAAAAAAAAACAACTTTTTATTATAATTTAGATTTTTCTATGTTATTATTTAGACTTATTTTGTACTTAGGACTTTTGAAACTTGTAATTTATTATTTTAAAATAAAACAATTTCAACTCTTTAATTTTGTTGTTTTTTATCTTCTTCATAAATAATTTCATAATTTGGATTTTTAAATTTAATTCATTTACTTCTATCATCTTGTCTTTTTATTTTGTAATTTTGTCTTTTAAAACTCGTCATTTCCATGTTTTTACATAAATAAATATATATGTATATATCTTTGGACGGATGGATGGATGGATGGATGGATGGACGGATGGACAGATAGACAGATAGGATCAAGGATCAAGGAATCTTTTGTTGTCCCCGTGGGGCAAATCACTCTACAGTCAGCAGAACAAAAGTCACAACAATCGCGGAGTACCAGTTACATAAAGCACAGACGACAACAATAAATAGGACGAACAGATTAGTCAGTCACTTGTTTAGCAGGACAATTGCAGCAGGGACTAAAGAATGCTTGAGTCTATTAGTCCTGCATCTTGGCAGGATGTACCTGCAGCCTGATGGGAGCAGCACAAACTCACCAACCAAGGGGTGGCTCTGGTCAGTGAGGAGTGTGCGGGCCTTATTTAGGGTTCTGAGCTTATATACAGAGAGATTGTTGAGGTTAATACCTGCAGTTTTGCTGCATACTCTCACTATACCCTGTAATTTGTTTTTGTTTTTAAGTGAAAGTAAGCTGTACCAGCAGATAAAAGAAAAAGTTAAGACAGACTCAATAAAACAAGAATAAAACATTTTCATAAAAGTACTATCAACCTTAAAACTCTGCAATTTCCTATAAAAATACATGCGTTGGTGCACCTTCCTACAAACAGCATCAACATGAAAGTCAAAAGACAGCTTGTCATCAATATTAATGCCAAGATATTTATAAGTAT
Source organism: Amphiprion clarkii (assembly GCA_027123335.1). Taxonomy (NCBI): domain Eukaryota; kingdom Metazoa; phylum Chordata; class Actinopteri; family Pomacentridae; genus Amphiprion; species Amphiprion clarkii. The sequence goes on along the minus strand of CM049578.1, from coordinate 34,311,239 downwards.
GGACCGGCTCGACGGCTTGATCCTCGATGACAAGAGCAGGGCGACTGACTGATGTTTCCTAAAGTCTATAAACATCTCTTTAGTCTTAGACACATTGATGTGCATAAGGGATGTGGAACACCAATCAGTGAATTCCTTCAATACAGGGCCATGGTCAGGGTCGTCACTGCTCAGCAAGGACACAATCACTGAGTCATCCGCAAATTTCAAAATGTGACGCCCCACATGTTGGCTCCGGCACTCGTTCATGTATAAAACAAACAGTAGAGGAGAAAGGATGCAGCCCTGAGGTGATCCAGTGGAGGAGACGAGGGTGTCTGACAAAACACCATCGACCCTCACAAAAAATCCATCAGCCAAGCAATTAGACCAGGATCAATGCAATGGAAGTCCCTTAATCTTTCTGCTAAAATGTGTGGCTGTATACAGTTAAAAGCAGATGAAAAGTCAATAAATAAAAGACGGGCAAAAGTCTTGGTTCCCTCAAGATGAGTTAAGACAAGATTTAAAAGGGTGGCTAATGCATCTTCAACACCTCTGCCTGACCTGTAAGCGAACTGCAGTGGGTCCAGGTTCTCTTGAACACAGGTCACAAGTGTCTCCTTGACAATTTTTTCAAATGACTTCATAACAAGAGAAGTTAATGCCACAGGTCTAAAATCATTTAGTGATTTGGTGGATGCAGACCTGGAAACTGGAACAATAATGGAATTCTTCCAAATTAACGGGACCTTATGAAGTTGGAGGGACATTGAAAAAATGAAAGTAAATATATCTGCCAGCTGATCAGCACAGTTCTTAAGAACACGCCCTCCAATGCCATCTGGGCCAGGGCTTTTTCTTTCCTTGATTCCACGGAAAATTTTACACACCTTGCACCTGTCAGCAACATTATTCTGTGAGGGGCCAACATTTGTAAAAACTGACAATTCCTCACTAAAATCACAGTTGTTAAAACGGTTGTAAAAGTTGTTCAGTTCATTTGAGAGCACCAGATCAGACCTTCCATTAAGGGAGACATGGCTCTTCCTGAATTGCATCCCCATCATGGATTGGACCCCCTCCCATGCAGGCCGAGAGCTGCCTGTCCTTAGCATGCTAAGGATAGATAGATGGATGGATGGATGGATGGATGGATGGATGGATGGATGGATGGATGGATGGATGGATGGATGGATGGATGGATGGATGGATGGATGGATAGATAGATAGATAGATAGATAGATAGATAGATAGATAGATAGATAGATAGATAGATAGATAGATAGATAGATAGATAGATAGATAGACAGATAGAATCTGTTTAATATCTGGAGTTTCTCCAAAGTAAATCCTGGAGAATGAAAACATTTCTGAGCTGTTTGACTTCTTACCTGCAGACGTGATGATGGAGGAGATGTTTTGACCTCTTCAGGTGTTTCACTTCCTGTGTGTGTGTGTGTGTGTGTGTGTGTGTGTGTGTGTGTGTGTGTGTGTGTGTGTGTGTGTGTGTGTGTGTGTGTGTGTTTTCAGTCATCGTGGTGACAGATCGGCCTTCAGGCGCTGCAGGTGTTTGAGGCAAGAGAAGGAGGGAGTTAAAGAAATGAAAGAGAAGACAGACGGACAGAAAAACAGACGATGAGCTCGTTTATTTACCTCCCGCTGTAAACCCCGCCCCCTTATCTTTAGCCGGCAATCTAATTTTTAAATTTAAAAAAAAAAAAAATCTGGATGGAACAACTTCCGCTCAAATCTCTCTGATTTACTTTTTTTTCCCTAAATCATGAACTCTGGACATTTAAAAATTTAACTGTGAAATTTTATATTCATTCATCAAACACTCTTCGAGATGTTTAATTAAAGGTCCTTTTAACCCTCTGAATCCCCAAAATGACACAAACGAGACACAAAATGAGGAAAATGAGATGCAATGACAAAAAATGAGACAAAATGGCAAAAACGAGACACAAAATTAGAAAAATGAGAAACAAAATGAGAAAAATGAGACATAAAATGACAGAAATGAGACACAAAATGACAAAAATGAAGACACAAAATGAGAACAACAGAAATGTGACAAACTGCGTCACCGTGTTTGTAAAAATGCTAAATAATCAAATATCTGCGGTTCGTGGAGCCTCCATCTTATTTCCATACTTGGTAACATCTGTGGAAAATGTTGGACGTTGATTCCAGGATGATTTTTGTCATGGAGGTTTCTGTGTCGGGAGTTTGGTGCTACATAAAATTGTGTGTTCCATGAATGAAAAACAGTCGATAAACTGATGACAGGTGAAACAGAAACTTCCAGATTCATTAAAGTTAGAACTAAATCAAAGCCTCTGTTTAGGACATGTTTCATAGATTCTGTTTCCACGGAAACCAGATATATTGAGCTGCTAACTGGACGTCTCCAGACTTTCTTCTTTCCTCAGATCTCTGGAGACCTCGACTTGGGCCTCGGTGGAGCTTCTTGGTCGCTTCTCTTTTCTGTAGAGACTCTTCTGTGGAGGAGAGGCCGACCGGCTGCCAAGAGTCGGACAGATGGCCGTTTAAAGCCGTCCTCCAGGACCACCAGACGATCTGACATATGCTTCTCCATCAAATGGCCCTGAGTCTGGTGGAGCTGGAGGTCGCCGGTTCCATCCCCGAGGCTGACCGGATCCTAGATGATGGACCACCTATAGGATGGATCCAGACCCCACAGATCCAACTCATAGTCCTCTGGTGCAGCTTTCAGCCGCCTCTCCTGGGCTTCATCAGGATCTGATCAGACAGAAGTCAGGAGGTCATTCCGCTTTCAGAAGCACTTTTAGGTAATTTTACATTTTTCTGAGGTTCTCATTTTGTCTCATTTTTGTAATTTTGTGTCTTATTTTTGACATTTTGTCTCATTTTTGTTTAGTGTCTAGTTTATGTTTCATTTGTGTCATTTTGTCTCATTTTTCTCATTTTGTTTCATTTTTGTTATTTTGTCTCATTTTGTGTCTCATTTTTCTCATTTTGAGTTTTTTGTCATTTTGTGTCTCATTTGAGTTGTTTAATGTCTCATTTTTTCTCATTTTGTGTCTCAATTTTCTAATTTTGTGTCTCATTTTTGTTAGTTTGTGTCTTGTTTTTCTCATTTTATTTCATTTATCTCATTTTGTGTCTCCTTTTTTCACATTTTGGTTGTTTAACATATTTTGCAGTCACTTTGTGTCAGTATGGGTATTTTTTTTCTAATTTTTGGGATTGTTTTGTGTCAGCTGAGTGCAGCCAAGTGAGAACACATTGTAAGTTTGTGAAATCTTTTGGTCATTTTGTATCTTTTTATAGTCATTTCTGTCACATTATGTGCGTTTTGCATCTTTCTGAAGTTGTTTTGCGTCTTTTATAGTATTTTTGTGTCATGTTTATGTCAGTATGCATCTTATAGTTGTTTTCTATCACATGCTGCTTGTTTTGCATCTTTTTGAGGCCATTTTACATCTTTTATAGCATTTTTGTGTCATATTTTGGTCATTTTGCATCTTTTTATAGCTGTTTTCTATCACATTCTACTTGCTTTGCACCTTTCTCACTTCTGTGTCACATTTAGGTTGTTTTACTACTTTTGGACGTTTCGCATCTTTTTATGGTTGTCTAGTGTCACATTTTGCTCATTTTACTACTTTTCTGGGTCGTCTGGTGTTAAACCGTGCAGTCAGGTTCTCCTTTTGGTAGTTTTGCACTGACTTACTGGAGCGTAGAGGAAGTTTTTGCAGCTGTGGATTAGTTAAGAACTGCTGCATGTCTCAGATCTCCTCCTCCGACACCACAGAGGACGGGGGTTGAAGGTTTTTGGCAGAGAGTCCAGCGGAAATGGGCGGACGGGTTGATCAAAGCCGGCGTCCGTCCCCCTCCGTAACGAGGTGAAGGAGGTGGGCGGAGCTCCGGAGGGCGGCAGACGTGACGTGAAAGTCTGTGTTTCCGGCTGCGATAACCTCTGCAGGGGAAGTGACCAGCAGCAGCCTTTCTGCTAATTGAGGGGCAGATAAATCGGAGCGCTGCCGGGAGGCCGAGGTCCGACAGCGAGGCCTTTGTGTGGCAGCAGATCAGCCTCCGGAGGGGCAGCAGGAGGGGCGTCTTCACTAATCCTGCAGGAACAAAGTGGGATTATGGGTTCCCAGCGGCATGGGGCTGCTCCTCCCATCACGTCATTAGGCGGCTTTACAGCGCTCGGCCTTTCTGGAACCCCGACCGGCCCGAGACCAGCCCACCACAAGGTCTAATTGAGGAACCAGGACGCCGGTTGTCAATGAAGCCATGTTTCCCCGCCGGCGCTTTGAGAGGCTCCACAAAGAGGATTAGTAACGCTGATAGCTGGAGGAAGCCCAGGAGTTTAACTTTCTCCTCTGGAGCTTTCTTTACGACAAATTAAGATATTTAGGAGCAAATGCTGCAGTTTTCTCTTCATTCCACGGATCTGCTCTCTGATTATGAAGTCTGTCCGATCAAAAAGTTTCAAAACGACAAAAAAAACTTACAAAACCACAAAAACCTGCAAATCAACCATAAAAACATGCACAGACACACAGAAAGTTTCAAAACGACCACAGAAAGTGAAATGGTGAAGCAAATTATTTCATGACCTATGAAACAACCACAAAAGGGTTCGGGTTATCTGATAAAACTGCCAAAATATCATGTGAATGACTACAAAAAGATGCAAATCAACAAGGAAAACACGCATAAAGACCACAAAAAGTTGCAAAATGACAAAAATATGATACAAATTAACTACAAAAACATAAAAATCAACGATAAAAACGGTCATAAAGACCATAAAAAGTTGCAAAATAGAGTTTAACTTTCTCTGGAGTTTTCTCTACATCAGATTAAGATATTTAGGAGCAAATGGTGCAGTTTTCACTTTATTCAGAAAACGACGACAGGAAGACACAAAGTGAGCATGGAAAGTTAAAAATCAACCAAAATGAGACACAAAATGACAAAAAAAAGTGAGAAATTACATCACAAAGATGTAAAATGACCAAACTGTGATGAAAAATGACGACAGGAAGACACAAAATTAGCATGGAAAGTTAAAAATCGACTAAAATGAGATGGAAAACGACAAAAAATACACATAAAATGACCAAAATGACAACAGACAGATGAAAAATGACCAAAATATGACGCATAACAGACAGAACAGAAGCAAAATGACTATAAAAATATTTAAAACGATCGATCAAAATGTGTTGAAAAAGGACGACAGGAAGACACAAAATGAATATAGAAAGTTAAAAATCGACCAAAATGAGACACAAAATTCCAAAAAAAAAAGTGACAAATGATGACACAAAGATGTAAAACGACCAAAATGTGACGGAAAATGACGACAGGAAGAAAACCCTCCGAGTGGAGCTCAGGTTTCGGGCTCTGCAACGTGGCCAAACTCGGACGGGAAGTTGGCGTCACGTCGGACGCTAATGAGTCCCCGCATCACCTAATTGTCCGACAAACTGTTCCTCTAATGTCCGCCAGTGTGTTTGTAAAGTGTGCTAATTTATGCAGGACGCCGAGACGCCTTCTGCCGAGCTGCTTCTTCCTCCACAATAACACACCTCCTCCTCCTCGCCTCAACCTTCTGTTCTCCTCCCTCCTTCTCTCTCCTCCCTCCTTTCCTCCCGTCTCTCCCAGACAACTGTGACAGTTTTAATTCTGACCGCTGATTAGCCCGAATCAATTAAGTCCTCCACGCTGCGTCCGACAGCAGAGCAGCGAGGGGTATTTAGAGTATTTAGGCTCCATTCAGCGGCTCCAGCCTCCTAATCACCCTTTAATTACAGCCGGAGACTACGGGGGCCTGAGAGGGACACGGGGAGGGTCCAGGGTGGAGTGGACCAATCAGGACCAAGCTCTTGCCGCCTGATTGCGCAGCAGGAGAATCAATTATCAGAGTTCCTGAGGACGCAGAGCTGCTCAGGTTGATGGAAAACCAACAAACTCTGGAGTGAAAGTTGGAAGTAGAGAATAAACTAATCATCAGTGAGTCACGACTGCTGTTTCTGAAGTTATTCACGGTCGACTTACACTGGAAAAAACTGTTTTACTGTTTATTTCAGCTCTTTCTCTGACAATATACCCACAGAATTATACAAAATCACCACAAAAAAAATACAAGTTCACCAGAAGACATGTGGAGACTCTGAAGACACCTGGAAGAAGGTTCTTTGGTCTGAGGAGACCAGGATGGAGCTTTATGGTCATCAGACTAGATAACATGTTTGATGGACACCAAATACTGAACATCATTACAAACCTCCCAACTGTGAAGCACGGTGGTGGCAGCATCATGATGTGAAGCACGGTGGTGGCAGCATCATGATGTGAAGCATGGTGGTGGCAGCATCATGATGTGAAGCATGGTGGTGGCAGCATCATGATGTGAAGCATGGTGGAGGCAGCATCATGATGTGAAGCACGGTGGTGGCAGCATCATGATGTGAAGCATGGTGGTGGCAGCATCATGATGTGAAGCACAGTGGTGGCAGCATCATGATGTAAAGCACGGTGGTGGCAGCATCATGATGTGAAGCATGGTGGTGGCAGCATCATGAAGAATGCTGCAAAGTTTATGTCATATCTGGAGTCTTTAGAGACCAAACATGAATGTTGTGTAGTTTTGTGTAGTTGTGTAAATGTTGTGTAGTTGTTGTGTAGTTGTGTAGTCTTTAGAGTCTCTTCCTGTGTGACTCGTTGTGTTCAATTGTATTCACTGTCAGAATGAAAATAACAAATCCTTTCAAGGTTTTTGTGTATTTCTGTAAAACTCTGAAGGTTCTAGACAGAAATAAACTCTGAACATGATCAACCTCCAGAACTCTGCAGGAAGCAGCTGATCAGAACCGTCTGATTTCCCTCCTGGCGGCGTCCAGCAGCTCCACGTCTCAAACACAAACAGCATATGTCACATCGTCGCCGCCGAAACGCTAAAAACGAGCCGTGTGAAGGAGCGGCGTCCCGCTAACAACTTCGCCAAACAACAACAGCGCTGCTGCGAAAGTGGCGCCGAGAACAATGGCCGCCTTGTTCGGTCGGCGTGTGGTTGGCACGGCGACGGCGGCCAAATATGTCACGGCAACATGTTTGGGCCCCGAGTGGAAGAGAAGCCGACAATTCTCACCGAGAGACGGAGCTGCAGAGGAATCACAGAGGAGGAAAGAAGTGTCTGAGACAACACAACAAGACAACAACACTACAACATGACAACACAACAACATAGAGATGGAGCTGCAGAGGAATCGCAGAGGACGAAAGAAGTGTCTGAGACAACACAACAACAACACAATAACATAACAACACAACAATATAACAACAACAACAACACAACATAACAACACAACAACATAACAACACTACAACAACACAACAACATAACAACACTACAACAACACAACAACATAACAACACTTCAACAACACTACAACATAACAACACAGACAGAGCTGCAGAGGAATCACAGAGGAGGAGGAGAGAAGTGTTTGAGGCAACACAAAGACACACAACAACAACACAGAGGCACAACAACAACACAACAACAACACAACAATGAAACCAACACAACAAAAACTACAACGCAGAGGCACAACAACAACAAAACTACAACAACAACATGTAATTTAGGAGACGTTTCTGATAATTTTAGGTGAGTTTTGGGGAATATTTTGGACGTCTTTTGAGTCACTGCATAATTTTTGAGTCATTCTGGACAAGTTTAGGGGAAGAAGTGCATTCTGGGTAAACTTTAAGGCTCATCATGTGTGGAGGAAGAAACCAGGATCATCTGCTGAGGATTTACTGTCATCTCATCCTGCTGCTGGTCGGTTAGAACAAGTATCACATGACTCCATTATTACATGGAAAAGTTTGAGTGTGTGTGTGTGTGTGTGTGTGTGTGTGTGTGTGTGTGTGTGTGTGTGTGTGTGTGTGTGTGTGTGTGTGTGTGTGTGTGTGTGTGTGTGTGTGTGTGTGTGTGTGTGTGTTACAGCAGCTGTTCACCTCCCTGTGGTTTTGGTTAATGATGGAAGCCACGCTGCAGGTACAGATGGTGGACAGAAACATTACAGTCGTTTACTGATGAACTACACTAACCTTAATGTAACGTTACTGGAACCTTAAATTCAACCTAACAATAACATGCTCTCAGTATGATCCTAATATGTAAATAATCTTAATGTGATTTAACCGAAACATAACCTCACTATAATACTGACGTAAACCTGATGTTAGCATGAACCTGATGTTAGCATGAACTTGATCTTAAGGTAAATCTGATCATAGCATAAACCTGATGTTTGTGTAAACCTAATGTTAGCATGAACCTGATGTTAGCATAATGTTACAACTTGGCTCCTCAGTTGTAACAAAGACGCTGAGACCACCACTGTATGATGCAAAACAAAGCTTTATTTGCCCAACAAAAACACTCTGCCACGGCTGCCCAGGCCCAACGCAGCCAGATCTCTCCGAGGGACTGGAGCTCCCCGGACACAACGCTCCTGTCAGCGAGAGCCCCCAACTGGCAAAAGGAGAGCGACTTAAGTGCTGCTGAGCCACTGATTGCAAATGTGGCTCGGTCAGGTGGCGACACTCAGCTCCTGATCAGGCGCACCCGGTGGCTAGCTGGAGGGTCGTCACAATAAACCTGATGTTAGCGTAAACCTAATGTTAGCATGGACCTGATGTTAGCATAAACCTGATGTTAGCGTAAACCTGATCTTAACGTAAACCTGATGTTAGCGTAAACCTGATCTTAATGCAAACGTGATGCTAGCGTAAGCCTGATGCTAGCTTTAGCCTGATGTTAGTGTAAACCTAATGTTAGCATAAACCTGATGTTAGCGTAAAGCTGATGTTTGCGTAAACTTGATGTTAGCTTAAACCTGATGTTACCTTAAACCTAATGTTACCTTAAACCTGATCTTAACGTTAACCTGATCTGAGTGTAAACTGGATGTTAGCGTACACCTGATCTTAACGTTAACTTGATCTTAACCTGATCTCAACGTTAACCTGAAGTTAGCATAAACCTGATGTCCAATCTATCAGTCAAATCACAGTGACAAGTTGTAGTATTGGAACAATTCAGGAATAAATGTTTAAACTGCTTATTAAACAGATTTATGCTCCCGTAATGCAAATACACCAACAAATACATGATACTGCAGTGAGTAGTAACCTGACACACGTATGTTCAGGTCCACACATGCACAAGCTTCGGTGTGTCCCTGTAGGCGAGCATTAGCTGTGTTTAAGGTCTGCAGGGAGCTAGTTAGCATCATCCTGAGGGTCGTCATTAGTGACTCTAAACTCCCCATTTACTGTCTGGCAAAGCCAATAAACAGCAAACAGCAGATGAAGGAAAAACGAACTTCCACAGTAAAACTCTCACCTAATACTAAACATCAACAACCAGAATGATGGAAATGTTGCTCAGAAAAACTATGAAAACCAGGAGGACCAATGCAGATCCCTGTGGAACTCCTTTACCAAATATTTGAAGTTGTAAAAATATCAAACACTCCACCTAAACAGTCCTTGGTGACCACAAAAGAGACATCTGGGGGGAAAAAAAATGTTTCTAATATGAAATTTAAATTAATGTTTTATAAGTTTTCCGGAATTCAAAGAATCGTCTTAAATCATTAACCAAAATATGTCCTAAATTGCTTAAAATTTGTCCAAAATGACCCAAAAGTTGTTCACAATTGCAAAAAATTGTCTTAATTAATTGTTTTCCAAAGTATGTCCAAAACTGATAAAAATTTGTCCAAAATGACGCAGAAGTTGTCCATAATCACAAAAAATAGTCCAAATTGTGAAAAAGTGTCCAGAATGACACATTTGTCCATAATTGCAAAAAAATCATCTTAAATAAGTCAATTATTATCCAAAATGTGCTCAAAACTGCTGAAAACTGGGCCAAAATGACTCAGAAGTTGTCCGTAGTTTTTTGAAATATGATCATTTACTTCTTGCTAAATTAGGATTAATAACAGAGTTTTACATGTGTTGGCCCTGCTAAGCTAAGTTAGCCGCCTCCTGGCTAATTGCTAAGCTAAGTTAGCTGCTTCCTGGCTAATTGCTAAGCTAAGTTAGCTGCCTCCTGGCTAATGTATGAAACTCCAACAATCATCTTTCCACAGATGGTTAATGTTCGACTCGTGTGTTCAGATTTTTCGTGAATTGTTCCGACAGCCAGTCTTTCTCTCTGGGGAGGCTTTTGTTTTTCGCCAGGGTTTAAACGAGGAGGAACATTTCATTCCTGTGTGGTGTTAATCCTGCCTGAATGGAGCTTTAATGTTCTCTCCTGGTTAATGAATAAAAGCAGCCTGTAATCCTCACTGTGGAGGATTCTATACACAGTATCAGAATACGTGGATCTGCACGTCTGTTTTAGCTGTAAACCAACTGCCAATCATAATGGACATTTGTTGTCATTCTGGACACATTTTGGATAATAACTGACTTATTTCAGATGATTTTTTAGATTTTATGGATAACTTTTGTGTCGTTTTAAACACAATTTGGAGAATAGTCGGCTTATTTAAGACACATTTGTGCATTTATGGACAACTTTTCCGTCATTCCGGACAAATTTTAAGCAGTTTTGGACACACTTTGGAGAATAATTGGCTTATTTAAGACTATTTTTTAATAACTGTGCTCTAGTGTTATGGAATTCACTTTTAACCAACGTTTTGTCCAACTAGCAGAGGTTGTGCCACATCTGTCTCTCTGTAATATATATATTTAAGGAGTCTGAGCCTCTCCCAGCCTGCACCACAGATGGACGGGTGACTTGATCCCTCCTCAGCTGAACACAAACACTCCAACCCTTCGCCTCCTGCAGCAGCACCTTCGGGTGGAGGGGGGAAGTCGGAGCAACGCCTCCGGCCGTTGGAGGTGAGAAGATCTAATCCCGATTTAAATGATCTGGCACTTTACAAAATACACCACAATTAACCAGATAATTACACCAAGCCTTCACAGCTGCAGCTCAGACCTGCTGCTGAGTGTGTGGACGTTCGTTACACAATGCTAACCCTAACGTGGTTGTGTTGCCGTAAACTGGACTCAAACATCGACTAACTTCCACTGATTTAGTTAGAAAAGTCTGCAGCTTCAGGCTTTGCTTTCTTATTGTGCGACTCGCTGCACCTCAGGGCTGCAACTCACCGATTTTATATTTTTATGCTCTTATTTATGACTCAGAAGTTGTTCTAAATGAATAACCCTGTCCAAAAAGACTCAAAAAATCATCCAAAATAATACAAATCTGTCTAAAGTGGCAAGAAATTTGGTCAAATATTGTCCAAAAACTGTTCTAAAATGCCAAATACTCATCCAACCTTCCAAACCTGTCCAAAGTAACTCAAAGGCTGCTTTAAATGACAAAAATCAGGAGAAAATGACTCAAATATTATCAAATATGATCCAAAATTACAAAAAATCCACTCAAAGTGATTTAAAATATGTCAGAAATCATTCAGATGTCGGTTCAAAATTACTTAAATATGGTCTAAAATGACAAAAATCTGTAGAAAATGATCAGCATCTGTCCAAAATGACTCAAATATGACCAGATATAGCAAAAATCATCTCATAATGATTTAAAATATGTCCAAAATCACTCAGATCTCAGATAAAAAAGACTCAGATATGGTCTAAAATGACAAAATCTATTCAAAATGTTCAAAATCTGTCCAAAATTACTCAAATACTCTCTAAAACAATTCAAAAATCCTCCAAAATGCCACAGAATGTGACTAAAATCACTCTAGTATTGTCCAAAAACTAGTAAAAATCTGTCCAAAGTGAATCAAAGCGTCTCCAAAACAACTACTGATTTGTCAAAATTAATAAAATCGGCCCAAAAAATCATCTTAAATTATCCAATTATCATCCAAAATGTGTCCTTAATTGCTTAGTATTTGTCCAGAATGACTCAAAAGTTGTCATAAATGGAAAAATGTCTTAAATAAACCATTTTTGTCCAAAATATGTCCAAAACTGCTAAAAATGTGTCCAGAATGACTCAAGATTTGTCCAAAACCACAAAAAATAGTCTGAAATAAGTCAATTATCATTCAAAATGTGTCCTAAACTGCTGTAAATTTGTCCAAAATGACAAAAAAGTCCAATATGATTGGTATTTGGTTTACAGTAACTCAAACCTGTTCAAAATCATCAAAATATGTCCAGAATTTTGAACTTGTGGGGACAGATGTGGTCCAACTTCTGCTAACTGGACAAATCGTCAGTAAAAAGTGAATTCCGTATCAGTGGAGCACATTGAAGATTTAAATTATTTCATCTTCCTGTGTGATTTGGCGTCAGTTTGGTCTAAAATGCTGCGATAGATTTCAGTGAAAGGGTAAAAAGGTCTTTAAATGCCGACATCTGACTTCCTGTTTCATGTGTTTGGGTTTTTATTTAAAGCGTCACAAAGAACACGTCTGAAACTCGCGGTGCCTGGAGGGAAAGTGTCTTCAGTAACGTCTTCCTTTTCTTCTCCGCTCGCTGGAACGTTTCCCTCCGTGGACTCGGCGGTGTGATTTCCTCGCCGCCGGCTCTTTGGTTCAGTTAAGTCAACACGGCTGGAAAGTGGCCGATCAAACACGCTATCGGGTTACGCTGCTGTCAGCTCTGAGTGTTACATCACAAACACACCTGACACACCTGAGTGCTTCAGGAAGGACTTTAGAGGATTAACAGCTCCCGAGTGAGGAAAGAAAGAAAGAAACTCCGTCACCTTCCAGCGGTTCACCACCAATCAGCGTCACGTTGGCTTCAAACAGCTCAGAACACCTATGACTGCATGTAATGATTAACGTGTTGGAGGCATGTCATAGCAGAAGCCAACTGGACGACACCTCGAAAATGTTTCCAAAACTTTGCCCAAATGTCCAAAACAACGAAACACAAAGTGATTTAGAATAGTCCAAAATCACAGAAGCATGTTCAAAATGAGTCAAAGACGTCCATGATTGCAAAATCATCTTAAATCAGCCAATTAACTACTTAATAGTACAAAACCACATAAAATATGCCTAGAATGCCAAAAACCTGTCTAAAATAAATTGAGGTTTTACAAAATATTGTCCAAAATGACTCACAATTGATCCAACCTGACTCAAGACTTGTCCAAAATTCCAGAAGTTTTCAAAATGACAGAATTTGTCCAAAAGGATTGAAAGTTGTCCATCACTGCAAACAGAAGTTTGCTTGAAACAGTGTGTTCCTCTGCAGACATTTTAAAACATGACTGCGTTTGTTTCTGAATCCAAACACTTTCCTGCAGACATCTGATCAGATTTTGATCCTTTTCTTTGGCTTTTATAACAGTTTGAGGCGACTTTAACTCACAACTTAAACACGTGGCTGCACAGTGATGACTCTGACGTTATGTCGTTAATTATCCTGAACGTTTAGGTCTAACCTGGATCGGTGCCACGATGAAAGAATAAAAAGAAGCAGTAAATGTGAGCATTTCATCGGTAGCTAAACCTGTGATTTCAATCCGCCACGCCCAGCTTCATTGAGATCCGGTTTCACTCTCAGTCTGCTGGGTCGAGTCCAGAACCAACAAGGCGTGTGCTGTCCCTGTTTACATACCACAGACGTGTGATTGGCAGCTGGCGTGTAGCTTCCTGCACACGGTGGAAGCGCTAACAGGAAGAAGGAGTTTTAAATCCGTCCACTTATAGCTCGACTGGTCAAATGGAAATTAGCTCCACTGACCAGATGCTAACATAAATAAACTGCCAGCTAAGCTAACAAGCACGCTAGCAGGTTTTTACCTGGTGGGCTACAGCTAGCATGTTAGCATTAGCTTGGAAGCTGCAGTACGTTTCTTATTAACCGTCGTGCTAACGGGGTTGTGAATTTTTTGCAACTTTAGACAAGTTTTGAGTCATTTTCAATCGCCTTTACATTGATTTGGACCAATTTTGAGTCGTTGGCAATTTTTTATTTATTTTGGACAATTTTTGAGTCAATTTTGGTACTTTGAGTCATTTTGGACAAAACTTGGTGATTTTTTCTTTTTTTTAAAGTTATTTTTTTTGTCCTTTTATTGGATAGGCATAGTGAGAGATGGACAGGAAACGGGGGAATAGAGTTGGGGTAAGACATGCAGCAAAGGGCCGTGAGCGGGAATCGAACCCGAGCCGCTGCGTTGGGGACCAGCTCCTGTATGTGGGTCGTCCCATTAACCCGTTGAGCTGTACGGGCGCCATAACTTGGTGATTTTGGGTGAATTTTTTGTCATTCTGGACAAATTTTATATTAGTTTGAACTCATTTTATTATCATTTATTGGCTTTAAACCACATTTACATTAATTTGGACCAATTTGGGGTAAATTTTTTGAAAGCTTTTGCTTCCTTTATGATAATTTGAGTTTTTGGTTTTGAATTTATTAATCACTATTGACAATCTTTTTGAACCAAACTTGGTGGTTCTGGTTAAATTTTGTTGTCATTTTGGACACAGTTATTATTATTTTGGACTGATTTTGGGTCATTTCTGACTGTACAGTTATTGGTTTGAACCACTTTTACATTAAGTTGGACCAGTTTTGCTGTCACTGATCCATCTCATTTATGGGCTGTATCTGTGGCAGGGTTCCAGCTTAGGTGTGTTGAGCGGTTTTGTAATCGGCGTGTCATTTACAACGTTTACTGAATCACATGTTGTCACCTAAAATAACGTCACGTTCATCACGCCGTCGCTGTCGCCCAGGTACGATGATGGACGGCATCAGTTTGTGTCAGATGAGTTTTAATGGATGTTCTGGAGAGTAATTTACGGCTGCTTGTCACGACCAGTTTACAAATCCAAATGCCAGAGCTCCCCTCCTCCCTGAGAAACACAGAATGCCTCCTGCTACAGTCACACACTCGTCTGGCTGCTAGAATACCTGTTATTATCCCCGACAGGTATGAAGACCTACAGCTTCACACATGTCAGGTAATTTCCACACGTCCGTCTTTCAGAAGAGAAAAAAGCAAACGCCACCGTGCTGCGCTCGCTGGAGGTGTGTCGTCTCTGGATTTACTACCAGACTTCTTCTGTCTGCTTAAATATATCATTATTTTCACATTTCCTTCCTGCGGGGGTCTGATGTGGACCTACATGCACGTTCACCACACGTTTCCAAAAAGAAAAGCAAAGTTTGTGGTTGGGAAATGCAGATGTACAGTTTGGAATGTTTGTTTTAGTTTACTAGTCTTCAATGCGAGTTTTAGCAGTTTTCTTCTATTTGTTTGTTTAAATCACTTCAAAATTGCTTTAAAAAACTCGGAGCCAGACCTCTCAGACTCGCTAATTAATCCTCATTTAATGCCACAAGTAAACAAAAAAAGTAGATTTCCTTGAATGGTACATATTCCTGGGATTCGCCTCGTCTTGTTGCTTCTGAAGCGTCCCTTTAAAATCAGTAGTGTTGAGGTTTTCAGTAAAACAAGTTTTTAATGGAGGAGTTCCTCAGGGAACAATTTTGGACAAATTTTTTGTATTAGTTTGGACTTTGTAGTTATTTGTTTAAACCACTTTTACATAAATTTGGACCAATTTTTGGCGATTTTTTGGAAAACATTTGAGTCATTTTGGGTAATTTATTAATCGTTATGGACAAGTTTGGAGTCATTTTTGGACAAATGTATGCTCATTTTTGGACAATTTCTGATTAGTTTTAGGTATTTATTGATTTATTTTGGACAAATTGTCAGTAATTTTTGGCACTTACTGACTTATTTTTGTCGATTCTGGAGTCAGTTTTGGTACTTTGAGTCATTTTGGACAAAACTTGGTGATTTGGGGTGTTTTTTGTCATTTGGGACACATTTTCTATTATTATGGACTCATTTTGGGTATTTTTGGAGGAAGAGTTTGGGTTGCGGACACAACAAGACAATGAAGAGCATCGTCTTGGGTTTCCGTGTCATCTATAAATCTTAATTATCTCCAACTATTCCACCTTTTCCTGCCAGTTTCAGTATCTCTCCATAATCTAATCAGTGGCTCCATAAAGAACAACCACCTTTAACATCTCTGCAGGAGCTCGACGGAGGAAGTCTTATCTGATCCAGACCACTTTAGGACGACACCTGAGGTTTCCAGGGCGATAATTTAACGAGGAGGAGCTCCAGCCAGCGCTGGTGATCCGGTTCAGACAGGAAGTAAAAACAAGCGCTCAGGTTGGCTAAATTTAATTAAGCTTCCAGCCGTCATCAGTCACTTTATCTGTGAAGGAAATCTTGTCCGTCGTTGGTTTCTGTCAAACTGCTGAATTCACTCATTATTCACTTCTCAGGTCACAAAAACTGGAGCCAACAAGTGTTTTAATCTGAGGATGGTTCAGCTTAATTCTGCTTAAATTTGATCACAAACATCCGAAAAAACAGAACACGCTCTTTAAAGTTTAATGAAGAATTCCATTTCACTCAAACATTTTTACCATTTTATGACATTTTTAGTAACTCTGGACAACTTCTGAGTCATTTTGGGGCAGATTTTTGACATTTTTGACCAAACTGTAGCCATTTTGACCCTTTTTATGGGACAATTTTGAGTCATTTGGGCCATTATTACATCATTCTGGACAGATTTTTGCCATTTTTTAAAACCAACAGTCATTTTGGACCCTTTTTCTTGGGACAATTTTTGAGTCACAAACTTGCTTTAGCCGTTTTGAAAAGATTTTTGCCATTTGTGACTAAATTTGAGCCATTTTTTGACCATTTTCTGTCATATTCAACAACCTTTGACTCATTTTGTACAAAAATCTGGAGTCTTTTTTGGTATCATTTTGGACACATTTCCAGATTATTGTGAACTGTGGATAAAATAAGACTTCTGCTTCAGGAAATGCTAATTTTTTTTTTTTTTAACCATTTTCTGCAATTTTGAGTCATTCTGGATAACTTCTGAGTCACTTTAGACCATTTTTACGCTACTTTGGATATATTTTTGCCATTCTGGATCACTTCTAGTCTTTATTTCCAGATTAAGTCACTCTGGACAGATTTTCTATCATTTTGAACAACTTTTGAGTCACTTTGGACCAATAGTTTTCTTTTTTTTTGGACAATTTGGTGTCATTTTGGACTGGCTTTAATCTCCTTTTTTGTTATTTCAGTTCAATTTGTGCCGTTCTGTACAGATTTTAATCTTTTGGACGGCATCTGAGTAATCTTGGAGACAGATTTTTGCCATTTTTAACAACTTTTGAGTCACTTTGGACCAACAGTTTTCATTTTTTGGACATGTTGGTGTCATTTTGGACTAGGTTTAGTCATCTCTGTGAAGTTTTTGTCATTTCAGATAATAGACTAAACAACTGCATGATTAAGTATTTAGTCACTCTGGACAGATCTTTGCCATTTTGACCAATTTTTGAGTCTCTTTGGACCAGTGTTTTTCATTTTTTGGACAATTTGGTGTCATCTCGGGGAAGTTTTTGTCATTTCAGATAGATTTTAGTCAAATTTTTAGAGAGATTTTTGCCATTTTTAACAACTTTTGAGTCAATTTGGACCAATTTTTTGGACATTTTCGTGGTATTTAGATGAGCTTTACTCACCATTTTTGTCATTTCAGTTCAATTTGAGTCGTTCTCTACAGACTTTAGTCTTTTGGGAAATACCTGAATAATCTTTTAAACAGATTTTATTGTTTTAAAACAACCTTTGAGTCACTTTGGACCAGTGTGGATTCTGCAGAACAGCTTGTTTTCATGTCTGATTGATTGATTTTTCCGTGTTTTTTCTGAGGCATCACGGATCAATCTGTGTTTAGTGTTGTGGATAAGAAGTGTTAACCAGGTAAACACACCTGTCGACGTGAGCAGAGCTGCAGGTAGAAGCCTGACGTCTGTTTACGGTATCAGAGTCTTTGTCTCTTTACATCGGTGAACCTGTTTTTCTCTCCGGACGTACCTGCACAGGTAAACAAACAGCGGCGAGCAGGGAGGCGTTTAGCGGCTAATTGTGTTCAAGTGGAGGAGGACTGGAGGGGGGAGGAGAGGAGGGAGGAGGAAACAGCTACAGGAAGAGCCTGAGGGGGACGACTCACCTGGACGCACACACCTGACTCACACACACACAGAGAGAGAGAGAGAGAGAAGAAATGCATGAGTGTCCCTCACACACACCTGAAGACAAAGGGAGCGTCTATCAGCACACCTGAGCAGCCCCTCCCCCTCCCCCCTCCTCACCTGTCAACACCTGAGCTGAGGAATCGACTTCCTGCGATCAGCTTCAAAGAGTCGCAGCAACAGATCAATGATCCCACCGATCGATCGACAGGTTAGCAGAAGTTAAGCTGCGTTTTTAGTCACAGTCCTGTGATTGGTCGAACCGGAGGCAGGTGTGTAGGGAAACCTCCCAGCATGCACTGCAACGTAAAAACATCTCATTATAATACTGTAACTTTACACCATTAAAATTCATTCTCAGGCTTTAATTTAATGAGATTATGTGAATTCTTTCTCTTTATGATGTTTAATAAAATATGTTTAAATGTTGGAAACAATTAAATGACATATAAAGTAAAATGCTGTATATTTCTAGGACATTTATCAATAGATTAGATAAATTAGATGACAAGAAATCAATTGACTGAGATCGTTTTTGTAATCAGTTCAACGTAGTTTTTGTCATTTCTGTGATACTTTGAGTCATTTGGAGAATATTTGATTCATTTTGGACAAATTCTGCAGAAACTGCAGAAAAACAGCCTCAATTTCCATTTAAAAACCTTTAAGAAAAGAAGGCAATAATGTCCAAATAGTACTTTTTACAGTATTTAAGTCAGCAATTATTACTGTTTGTAAACAGACATTTGTTGTTTTTCAAAGAAAATTGGTGTATTTTATGGACTGCAAAACAGTTTGTGTGTCTTTGTAGTTGTCTTGCATTTCTTTGTGGTTGTTTTGTGTCTAGTTGTGGTTGTTTTGTGTCTCTTTGTGGTTGTTTTGTGTCTCTTTGTGGTTGTTTTGTGTGTCTTTGTGGTTGTTTTGTGGTTGTTTTGTGTGTCTTTGTGGTTGTTTTGTGTCTCTGTTTGGTCATTGTGATGATGGTTTTCCAGATTTATTGTGTGGATCTTTGTGTGTTTTTTTCTGTCTTATCTTACTTTCAGACCGATGCGATGAATCAGGGACAGAAATCGAGAATGTGGACGTTGAAGGAAGCAGAAACTCTGAAACGCTGCTGGACCCTCAGACGTCCTCGGACATGTCTTAGATTGAAATGCAGCTTTTTATCACGAGGACTCGGAGGCCATTCTCACGGCGGACCGAGGTCGTGTTGAGACGCATCGAGACGCATCGGCGACCCGTGGATGGACTCCAGCTGAGCATAAACACTGGAGGCGTCACTTTATAATCGAGTCACAGCTTCGCCCACGGTTCAAAGACGCACAACTTTTCCATCTGGACACGCAGGAAACAGGAAGTTCAGTTTGGAGAAATGAGATCCGAACAGGACGAGGCAGGAAGGAAAACACTCTGCAGCATGACTGTTAACTCACACGATGACAGAAGGAACGAAGGAATGAATGAATGAATGAACGAATGAATGGACCAATGAATGAACGAATGAATGACTGAATGATCAAATGAATGATTGAACGAATGAATGAACGAATGAATGAACGAACGGACAAACGAATGAATGACTGAAAGATCAAATGAATGTATGAATGAATAAACGAATGAATTAATAAATGAATTAATTAATTAATAATGAACAAATGAAATAAATAATGAACAAATGAATGAATAAATAATTAATTAATTAATAATGAACAAATGAAAGAATTAATTAATAACGAACAAATGAAAGTAATAATGAAGAAATGAATGAATGAATAGACGAATGAATGAATGAATAAATGAAGGAATGAATGAACAAATTAATAATGAACGAATCAATGAGTAAATGATGGAATGAATGAAGGAATGAACGAACGAACAAATGAATGAATGAATGAATGAATGATTGAGTTTTGTGGATATTTTATGCTTTTTTAGATTTTTGTAGATATTTCATGTGTTTGTGTTTGTGTTTTTGTGTTTATTTGATATCTTTGTGGTTATTTTATGTTATTGAGTTTTTAAGGAGTTTGTGTTTATCTCATGATTTTAAATATTTTGTGTTTATTTTATGGTTTTAATATTTTTGTGTTTGTTTTTCTGTTCTTTAATATTTTGTGTTTATTTTATGCTGTTTTAAATATTTTTGTGTTTATTCTATATTTTTATGTTTTTATGTATTTTGTGGCTATTTAATTTTTTGAGGATATTTATTATTTTTGCGTTTATTCTACATTTTTGTGGATATTTCATGTTTCTGTAGATATTTTATATTTTTGTGTTTATTATATATATATATATATTTTTTAGATATTTCATGTTTTTGTATTTTTATACACCTGTGGTTTTCTGCTTCTGTTCTGAACATTCTTTGGTCCTGATTTATTGCAAACAGTTTTATCTTCTACAAATTAAAAGCTTGTGTTTTACATGCGTTTCCCTCCAAACCTCCACAGAACGTCCAGAGAACGTGAGTCGGTGTTCCTGCTCCTCTGAAGCTTGTGCTTTGTGAGTCGTGACATTTTTGGCATAGCTGGGCTGCAGGTGAAAACACGTCGCTGTGAAATGCAGTTTAGCTAATGGAGCACCTCCTGCAGCAATTTGTCCTCCACAACAACACATAAATTACCGTTTAGGAGACGACTGGAGGCCCGCGGCGCTGCCAGACGCTGAGTGACAGCCGGGCGAGGACGGCGGCGCTGCTCAAACCGAGGCCCGGAGACCCCCGGGGGTCCGCCAGGGGGGCTCCAGGGAGTCCCCGCTCACATCTCAGCTTTCATTCACAAGAATTTCCCCCAATTACAGACTGAACGAGTCTTTAGATTAAACTCACTGATCTACAGGCAGCTGGTTAGCTCAAGGTGTCTTATTTCAGTCTCGCTGTGGTTGTTTTCTGGCTCTTTGTTTCTGTTTTGTGTCTCTTTGTGGTTGTTTTGTGGCTCTTTGTGGTTGTTTTGTGTCTCTTTGTTTCTGTTTTGTGTCTCTTTGTGGTTGTTTTGTGTCTCTTTGTTTCTGTTTTGTGTCTCTTTGTGGCTGTTGTGTGTCACTGTGGTTGTTTTGTGTCTCTTTGTGGTTGTTTTGTGTCTCTTTGTGGCTGTTTTGATAATCGTTTTCCAGATATATTCGGCATTCTAATGTATCTGGAAAACTGCAACTAAAAGGACTAAAAAGCTGGAAAATTACCACAAAAGACACAAAATCACCACAAAAAGAGCCACAACTACCTTGAAAAGTTCAAATATGCCAACAAAACATGCAAAATCACCACAAAGAGTACGAACATTACCATAAAAACCACAAAAAGCACAAACGTTACCACAAAAAGTACCAGCATTATCCACAAAAAGTACCAAAATCACCACCAAAAATATTACCACAAAAAGGACCAAAACTACCACAAAAAACTGGCACAAAAAACATGCAACATAACAACAAAAGCGGCCGAAATTACCACAAAAAGAGCCACAACTACCTTGAAAGGTTCAAATATGCCAACAAAAACATGCAAAATTAGCACAAAAAGAACCAATATTTTCACAAAAAGGACAAACATTTCCACAAAGAGACACAAAACCAAGAAAAAGTACAAAAAAGAAACAGAAAAACAAAGAAAACCACAAAATATGCAAAAAAAAAACACCACAAAGAGACACAAAAAGAGCAACAAACACACAAAACCAACACAAAGAGACACAGAACAACCACTGGTCATGTTCGGTAAAATCTCGTTTCCATTCCTTCTTCTGCTGTTTGTCGTTTTTATTCCAGTTTGTCATAATTGTGAAGTTAATGACAAACTTCTTGTGTGATTTTTAAACTGAGACTTTTTGTTCTCTGAGACGTTTTGAGCTGAAATGTGTAAAAACTCTCAGACAGAGTTCAACAGACGGAGTTTAAAAGACGACTCATTACAGACCAACTGCTGGAAAACATTGAACTCATCAGAGAACCGTCGGATCTCTGCAGCTCATAAAGGAACTTTTCAATCACCTTCCAGTCGTTGAACATCAGACAGGAAGCTGAAGCAGCTCATTCCAAACAGCACAGCGCCCTCCAGTGGCCGCTCTGAGAACCACACCCTGCAACATTTCCTCCTTCCAACGGCTTCCATTCATCCCACAGCTGCATTTATTATCAGATTATTAAACGTCTGCTTTAATTACAGCTTTATGTCGCGTTCAGTGGTTTAAACCACACAAACAATTCAAGATTTCCACTTTAGCTGCTCATCAAAGCAGATCTTCTCTGGTCTGTTGTCATTATAAAGCTCCGTGTCCATGATATACACCCTGTGTGTGTGGTAATGTTGTCGTAATTTTGAATAGCTTTGCGTTATCTTTTGGTTTTGTGATATTGTTTTGTGGCTATTTAGTATTTTTTGTTTATTTTTGTTGTCATTTTGTGTAGCGTTGTTTTCATTCTGCATCTCTTTACGGTCATTCTGTGTGATTTTGTGTCATTTATTGTAATTTGTGTTATTTCGTGTCCCTTTATGGTCAGTTTGGGCTTTTTATCCTTTTTTTATTGTCTTTTTTTATCATCAGTGTACATTGTTGTTCCTTCAAGATTATTTTGTGTTAGTTTTGCAGAAATGTTGTTGTTTCTGGTTATTTTGTGTCATTTTGCGGTAATTCTGTGTTGTGTTGTGATATTTTGTGGTCATTTTGTGTTGTATTGTTTTAATTTAGTTGTCTGCATCTCTTTCTGGTCCTTTTGTCAGATTTATTTGTCATTTATTCTAATTTTCTGTCCCCTTATGGTCAGTTTGGTCATTTTTGTTCCTTTACGTTAATTTTTGTGTTTGTTTTGTGAAATATTTTGTGGTCATTTTGTTGGTATGTGGTTGTTTTGTGGTAATTTAGTAATTTTTTTGGCATTCTGCCTTATTTTGTGGTCATTTAGTGTTACCTTGTAGTCGTTTGGTATTGCTTTGTGATTGGGCCATTTTGTGATCATTTTCTATGTTTTTGTGTCATTTGGTGTGATTTTTGGGTCACTTTCCAGTCAGTTTGAGTGTTGTGTTTATTCGTTGTCGTCATGTTGCAGACGTTCTTTCTGCTTTGTTGTCATTTTGTGTCTTTGTGGTAATTTTTGTCTTTGTGTAACTTAACTGAATAATTTGATCCAAAATACAGTTTGCAGCTGAATCAGGCAGAACATGTAGATTAATGACAGGCAGAAATACAGCCGTTTCACATCATTTATTAGAATTTGTGTTATTTCGTGTCACTTCATTGTCAGTTTCTTGCCTTTTTTCTTCTCTCTCTGTTGCCATTTTCCGGAGTTTAACCGCTGGATATGTTTGGTTTGTGTAAAATTATTATTCAGACTCTAAATAATATGACGGATTTTAAATATCAGATAAAGAAATGATCTCTTTTCCACTAATCTTTAAGATAAAACACTCATGACTGAACTTATTTTGATGAATTAATAACATTTCAGTCACTGTTTGATGAATAGAAAACTGCATTAAATGAGCTGGACTGGTTTTTTATGTAGTTTAAACCAGGAAAAGAACTGGTCTGGTAACGATGTGGAGCTCAGAGACATGAGGAGAATCACAGCAGCTTTATCCAACATCTACCTTCACCTGGACTCACCTGCAGCGTCTCCTGTCTCACCTGTCTGCAGGTTTTTCTCTCGCTGTGGCCGTTTCCACGTCAGGATTCATTCTGTGCACAAACTCAGCAGCTTGTTGAGTCTTTGTTGAGTCAGACGTGGAGCAGCTGCAGAGATTCATCAACCTGCTGCCTGATGTGACCAACGGCTTCTTCACTGCTGCTTTCTGACACATCTGATGGTTCAGCTTCAACCTGCAGAGTAAAAACTAAACAGAGACTGAACAGCAGCTCTGCTCTCATTTAGGAACAATATTCAAACTGTTTTCACATCTGTGGTCTCCAGATGTTGATGTTCCAGCAGCTGACTCACTGAGAGACACACTGTCCTCTGCTGCCTCCTGGTGGACGCTCTGGTCAACCACAGCAGTCAACCACAGATCTGATGGGATTTTTCTACAAGGAATGTTTCTGACTCTGGACACTGACTGTGAACATGGAGGAGCTTCAACACTGTGTTTGTTTCACTGTCAATCTTTACGTTTCTCTTCTTGTCTCTTTGTTCCTCCTTCAAACGAAGCTCACTGATCTCTGATGGAAAACAAACTAAATGCTGGAACATTCATGACATGTTGGTGTCAAAGTCACATTTCAACTCTGAAATTCCAGGAGAGTCTCTAGGAATCCTCTTCCAGATTTGTCCTCAACCAGCTCAGTGTGGAAAAGAGGAGGAAGAGATAAAACACCCAGATGGTTGCAGCTGAACCAAAGCTGACTGATTTATTGAAGGAAGTTGTTGAGTTCACACAAATCTAACAACACAGGAGACAGAAAAAGGAGCAACGGAGGGAGACGGATGCTACTGAAAAGAAACGAAGAGAAACTACAAAAAGATTGGTGACTACAAGTTGGAACCAAACTGAACTCTCCTACGTTGAGCAGATAAAAGTCCAGATGAAAACCCTGCTTGGACTCACCTCCACTCACTGCCCACAACTAAAGCTACAAACAGGAGAAACACCTGCTGTGGAATGTTCAGGACATTTCATCTCAAACAAACAGCGGATCTGGATTCAGAATTCCATCCTGACTGACAAACTGAGCAGTTGGACAGAAACACTTTCTGTCAGAGAGCAGGAACTGTACTGATGGAACCAGATGTCAGCAGAAAACTGACTGATGAGCATCAAACAACTAATATGTGCTGGAAAAGTCCTGATTAAACACCTGAAGGCCCTCAGTGATATTTACAAGCTGAGTCAGGATGCGTTTCATGATTATGTGTTAATAAAGGTCAGATTGAATCATTACCAACCATGACGTCATGCTAATGTGAGGACAGAACTAAAAGATAAAGCTGGAACATTCCCAGAAACAGATGAAGGGCTGAAAACCTGGAATTGAGGCTCCAAGTGGGCAGATATCAGTCAGAGTGGAAAACATCCTGAAACTTCCTGCACACTCTGCAACCTGACATCAACCTCCAACGGATCAAGTCAACATTAACTGAACTTCTCCCTCATTCACAGTGAGGAGCTGCAACACTAAACTATAGAGGAACAACACACTTCATACTGGTTCCCAGTCCACCTCCCAGTAACATGGTCCAGTCAGAGTCTCTACACACCAGCTGCTGCTGCTGCTGCTGCTGCTTCAACCTCTGGATCATCAGGACACACTTCATCCTCTCAGCACAAACACCGTCCTGATCAGCATCACTCCCAGCTGCAGAGAGAAGAAGAAAGATCAGAGGAGATGAATGAGTTTGATCAGCATCAGGTGTGTTTCTCTGCACATTTCACTGCAGTCCACAGTGGAAACAAACTGCTGACACTCATCAAGCTTCATTACTGCACAAACTCTTCACTCATGGATTTACTGCTGCTCCATTTAAACCAACAGTCTCTGAGTGTCCATCAACATCTCATCTGCTCCTCAAACCAACATGGAGGCTGTCAGTCAACACATCTGGATCAAAGCACACACAAGGACACACATCCAGATGTTGCTGCTGGACCTGAGCACAGCTTCTGCTCTGGACAAACACCTCATGGTTCCTACATGTGATGATGCTGCTGCTGGTTTGCAGGCTTCAGTCTCTCATCTCAGAGCTGTGACAAACATCACACTGATCAGCTGATCACTGTTGAAATGAGACAACAAACAGTCAGATCACATCTGATGGACACTTTGATGAAGGAGGACCACTGTCTCTGCACATCTGGAAGGCTGGCAGCTGGAATCAGCTTTAGTTCCTCAACACATCAACACAACAACAACAGTCGGCTTCACATCCACTCAAACACACCATGACAACAAGCTTGTGGCTCCTCTGATTGGCTGACTGCTGTCTCTGTGTTTCTGTCTCCATTCTGCTCTCAGAGCTTCACTGAGAAGCTGCAGGTTTACAGGAGACTCTGGATCTTTGCTTTGATGCTGACTGAGTTTAGAAGAAAACTGCTGGAAGCAGCAGAGACTGATGGAACCTTCTACTGACCTCAGAGTCTTCAGGCTGCAGTCTGGACTCTCCACAAGATCTAACAGATGTTCCACTGATGAATCCTGCAGGTTGTTCCAGCTCAGGTCCAGATGTTCCAGATGGGAGGGGTTGGACTTCAGAGCTGAGACCAGAGAATCACAGCTGATCTCTGACAACCAGCAGCCCCTCAATCTGAATAAAGAATAAAAGATGTGTATAAAATCATTGATGATCCATCAGATGTGTTCAGGTTCTGAATGTTCAGATCAACATTACTTTGTCCTCATCAATCAGCTTTTCTCTAAAAGCAGCAGAGTAACTTTGTCCTTCTCTTATTGTGGATCATCATCATGTCAACCTTCTACACACATCATCCACATGTCAACACAACATTCATCCACCTATTCATGTCCACACATCAGTAACATCTGCATCATCAACAGGATCAGGATCAGTCAAATAAAACTCAACACAAACCAAAGAAATATTTATACTTCACTCAGGAAACTTTGTCACTTCAAACTGATCTGAGTTCAGAGGATCTTCTGGATCCAGATGTGACTCCAGCTCAAATTACAAACATTCATTTACTGTAACAACTAACACTCAACATTTTACACACTTTCTGCTACAAACACGACTTTTGACACAACAAACTGAGTTTAGAAGA
This sequence comes from Amphiprion clarkii, assembly GCA_027123335.1. Lineage (NCBI taxonomy): Eukaryota > Metazoa > Chordata > Actinopteri > Pomacentridae > Amphiprion > Amphiprion clarkii. Next base: position 34,284,424 of record CM049578.1, on the reverse strand, counting down.
AAAAACAGAAAATGTGAACCAGAGCAGATTTACAGCTTCATGGATGGAAGTTCTGCTGAACAGAAATGAGCTTCAGTTGTCATTAAACACATCAGATCTACAACAGTAACAGACAGACAGTGAACTGACCTCAGAGTCTTCAGGATGCAGTCTGGATTCTCCAGAAAACCACTCAGATGCTTCACTCCTGAATCCTGCAGGTTGTTCTGACTCAGGTCCAGATGTTCCAGATGGGAGGGGTTGGACTTCAGAGCTGAGGCCAGAGAATCACAGCTGATCTCTGACAACCAGCAGCTCATCAATCTGAGTAAAGAATAAAAGATGTGTATAAAATCATTGATGATCCATCAGATGTGTTCAGGTTCTGAATGTTCAGATCAACATTACTTTGTCCTCATCAATCAGCTTTTCTCTAAAAGCAGCAGAGTAACTTTGTCCTTCTGTTATTGTGGATCATCATCATGTCAACCTTCTACACACATCATCCACATGTCAACACAACATTCATCCACCTATTCATGTCCACACATCAGTAACATCTGCTGACCTCAGTCCATCTCTCATTCCAGGATCAACATCAAATCTCTTCATTCTTTCATTTATTCCATCACCTTCTTCTTCTGTGGAAATCAGCTTCTAGCTTTGTCTCATTCACATCTTCCAGTGTTTCTTCCAACAACAGTCCCATGTCATCTGTACATTCCAGAGGGATTCTGATTCCTGCTGTCCACACTGACTGTCCACTGCTCTCTTCCTAACAACTCCACTGGAAGGAATCACTTCATCAGCTCAGCTCACACTAACATCAAGCTTCAGCTTCTGACTCACACTAATCAACTTCCACACTGTTGACAACTAAACTCCTCTTTGACTTCCTGAGGCTCCACTGCAGCACAAACACTGTGGAAACACAAACATACTGACTGGATGTGTGGAAGTCCCACTGCTGAAGCCTCACATCACTTTCACATCAGCTTTACATTCAGACACACAGCAGGACTGTGGATTCTGTCCTCCATCTGGGAACTCTGCAGTCAGCTGATCAGGGGATTTATTCACACTTCAACAATCTCAAACATCTTCACCATGTTTTCAGGAAAATACTCCAAATTATTAACAACAAACTCCAAACTTCAGTCAAGGATTTGACTTGAATATATTGAAAAACCATCAACAGTCAGTGAACTGACCTGAGAGTCTCCAGTTTACAGTTTGGACTCTGCAGTCCAGCAGAAAGATGCTTCACTCCTGAATCCTGCATGTAAGTCCAGCTCAGGTCCAGATCTATCAGATGGGAGGGGTTGGACTTCAGAGCTGAGGCCACGACTTCACAGTGACTCTCTGAGAGTCCACAGCCAGAAAGTCTGTCATGAGACAAAAATGACAAAACATGTTATTATGAAAAAGGACACTTTATATTTCCTTCATGCATTTGATAGCAGAACATCTGGACTGGTCCTGTTGGACATTTAGTTCTTCACATCAGTGCTTCAGCTCATCTTCTCTGACTGTTTGACTTTAAACTGAATTCTCATCAGCCTCTCTCACACCTGAACACTTTCAATCTGGAATAATTAGATCTATAATCTTAGTGTTTCATCTGCAGATGGAGGACAGAAGATGGACTTCCATTCAGGCTTCCATACTGTCCACAGTCTGTCAGTTTGATCTGATCCCACATCTGACTCCACAAAGTTCTCAGGAGAACATCTGGATCAGAACATTTTCTGTCTGAATGTTCATACAACACTTACAGAAAGAATAAATACAAAATAATTCAAGAAAAACATCACAAATTACCAGAAATAAATGAATTAAAAACCAACTCAAAACAGTAACAGCAATAATTCCATTAAATCAGTTCTGCCAGACATCAGAAATGATTCAGATCTTATATTCAACTCTAAAGAAGATTAAAAAAATCATTTAAAAGCTGTAAGTCTGATTCTATAAGATGCTTCCAGAAGCTCCTCATGTATTAATAACTGATGCTGTGATAAAACCTGGACAAGAACCTCTACAGTTCTTCATGTGTTTCAGCAGATCTACATGTTTCCTCCATCAGCCAAAGGAAGAAACTCACAAGAAAAAACTGTCAGACGGAACAATTATCAGAATGAAATAGAAAAACTGTCATCATTCATTTAACAGCTTTAAACAAAACCAACTGAAAAATCCACATTTTCACAGCGTTTGAACATCTGAGACTAAACACAGCTGACATGGAAAGTTAGAAATAAACAAGTGGAACACTGAGAAGAATGAGAATGTTCTAGTGAGAACATCTAAAGATCTCAACTACTGATCTACTCTGACTGATCATCTTCATCACATCTGGACTCACCTGAACTTTCTGCAGTTCCTCACAGCTGGAATCAGTCTCAGTTTTCCCTCATCTGATGTTCTGTAGTTGTCCAGGTTCAACTCATCCAGAACCTCCTCTGACATCTGCAGCATGTAGGCCAGAGCTGAGCAGTGGATCTCAGAGAGTTCCTTCTCTGATCTGTTCTCTGACTGCAGGAACTCTTGGATCTCCTGATGTACTGAGAGATCCTTCATCTCCATCAGACAGTGGAAGATGTTGATGCTTCTGTCTGGAGACATTTCATGACTCTCCATCTTCTTCAGGTTGTTGATGACTCTCTGGATCATTTCTGGACGGTTCTCTCTCCGACCCAGCAGACCTCGTCTCTGGATCATTTCTGGACGGTTCTCTCTCCGACCCAGCAGACCTCGTCTCTGGATCATTTCTGGACGGTTCTCTCTCCGACCCAGCAGACCTCGTCTCTGGATCATGTCTGGACGGTTCTCTGTCCGACCCAGCAGACCTCCTAAGAGTCTCTGGTTGGACTTCAGACAGAGGCCATGAAGGAAGCGAACAAACAGGTCCAGGTGACCATTTTTACTTCTCAGGGATTTCTCCATGACTCCCTTCAGGAACACATCCAGAGTGTCTCTGTCCTTGTACTTCCAGTCTGTTCCCAGGAAGTCCTCCAGAACCTCCTCCTTCCTGTTGGTGTAACAGTGGAACATGTAGACTGCAGCCAGAAACTCCTGAACGCTCAGATGGACGAAGCAGAACACCTTGTCCTGGTACAGTCCTCTCTCCTCTTTAAAGATCTGTGTGAACACTCCTGAGTACTTTGCGGCTGCTTCCACATCGATGCCACACTCTGTCAGGTCGGACTCATAGAAGATCAGGTTTCCTTTCTGCAGCTGATCAAAAGCCAGTTTTCCCAGAGACTCAATCATCCTCCTGGTGTCTGGACTCCAGTGTGGATCTGTCTCAGCTCCTCCATCATACTTGACCTTCTTGACTTTGGTCTGAACCACCAGGTGGTGGATGAACATCTCAGTTAGGGTTCTGGGCAGATCTCCTCCCTCTCTGGTTCTCAGCAGCTCCTCCAGAACTGTAGCAGTGATCCAGCAGAACACTGGGATGTGGCACATGATGTGGAGGCTTCGTGATGTCTTCATGTGGGAGATGATGCTGCTGGCCTGCTCCTCATCTCTGGATCTCTTCCTGAAGTACTCCTCCTTCTGTGAGTCGGTGAACCCTCTGACCTCCGTCACCATGTCCACACAGTCAGGAGGGATCTGATTGGCTGCTGCAGGTCGTGTGGTTATCCAGAGGCGAGCAGAAGGAAGCAGGTTCCCCCTGATCAGGTTTGTCAGCAGCACATCCACTGAGGTGGACTCTCTAACATCAGTCAGGACCTCATTGTTGTGGAAGTCCAGAGGAAGGCGACACTCATCCAGACCGTCAAAGATCAACACAACCTGGAAGTCTTCAAACCTGCACATTCCTGCTGCTTTGGTTTCACTGAAGAAGTGATGAACAAGTTCCATCAAGCTGAACTTTCTCTCTTTCAGCACATTCAGCTCTCTGAAAGTCAATGGAAACATGAAGTGGATGTCCTGGTTGCTTTTGTCTTCAGCCCAGTCCAGAGTCAACTTCTGTGTTAACACTGTTTTCCCGATGCCAGCCACTCCCAGTGTCATCATTGTTCTGATTGGTCCATCTCTTCCAGGTGAACCTTTAAAGATGTCTTCTGCTCTGATGCTTCTTTCTGCTCTGGCTGCTTTCCTGGATGCTGCTTCAATCTGTCTGACCTCATGTTCATCATTGACCTCTGCAGTCCCTCCCTCTGTGATGTACAGCTCTGTGTAGATCTCATTCAGGAGGGTCGACTGTCCTGCTTTAGCGATGCCTTCAAACACTCTCTGGAACTTCTTCTTCAGGCCACGTTTAAGTTTACGTCCACAAACTGGAGCAAGTTCTGAATGAAGAAACAACATGAGATCAATGAATAAATGACAGTAAATATTCCAACAGTTCATCCTCCTAAAGACTGATTGTGTGAAGATACTGAGACTTTAGTAAATGTTCTGTTGATCAGCAGCTTCAGTCTTTCCACAAATCCTCTTACTGCTCTGCAGACAGTCAGCCAGCTTCTCCTGCTTCATCCTCCTCAGGAACAACAATGTGATCTGCTGAAACATCTCTCTGCTGCTCCTCAGATCTTCATCATCACCCTCATCCTCCCTCTGACTCTCTGAGCATTCTGGGTAATCTGGACTCACAACCTTCTGCATCTTCTTCAGTTCCTTCTTCACAAAAGTCACCATGTTGTCCTCCAGCAGCTGGAACACAGAAATGTGTCAATGAGTCCATCAGAGTGAAATCATGGAGCCAAACATCAGATCCATGTTGGACACGCTGACAGTCCACTGGTCTACAAAGAGCAGCATGGAGACGCCTGAACACAACAGATGGAGAACAACTTGTTGTCCATGAACTCACCATGAATATGGAGTCCAGGTGATGCTGCTGGACAGACTGAGCTCTGGGAACCTCTGAGTTCTGCTGGTTCACTCTGTGGATCAACATCAACAGTTAGATCTCAGTACTTCTGTCCACACAGACAAATGACATCAAATCAAATGTATTTATTAGGGATGCACTGATCCCGATACCAGTAACGGGTATCGGTCCAATACTAGGGATGAGTACTTGTACTCGTACTCATAAAATGGCCACCGATACACAACAACGATACACTTACAGCACCGACACACTTGGCTGCAAGGCGGGCAGCGACCATCTTTATATACAGTCTATGGCAGCAACGAGTCATGTCAGCAGTGTGGAACTATTTTCAGGTGAATGAGAGCAACAAAAACAAAGCAGAATTTAAATTATATCCAGCAAACGTGTCCAGAGGAGGAACAAAATCTACCGCTTACAACACAAGCAACTTAAACATTTGAAATCCAAGCACAAGGCAGAAAATAAGGAGTTCACTCGTGATACCGACAAGAGACAACCAACTTTGAAGCAGACGCTGGCTAAGCGGGAGAAAATGTCCAGAGACAACCCACGTGCGGTCAAAATCACAGATGCTCTTGCTGAATATATTGCCCTGGATGACCAGCCACTGTCCATGGTTGATAATTTGGGATTCCGGCGTCTTCTCTGCATACTGGAGCCGAGGTATGAGATTCTTAGCCGTACCCATATCACAGACACGGAGCTACCGAAGCTGCACGACTTCTTGGAGAAACACACGTTAATCTTCACCACGGACATTTGGAGCAGCAGCGTCAGCCCAATGTCTCATCAGCCTGACTGCACAGTGGATCGACGATGACTTTAAGCTGCAGAAGGCCAGACTGCATGCAAAACAATTCAGAGGTTCACTCACCGGCCAAGCCATTGCAGATGAGTTTGATGTTATGCTTCAGACGTGGGGCATTAGTAGAAGTGCAGTCCATGTTGTGCTACGAGATAATGCAAAGAACATGGTGAAAGCTATGAGTGATGTGGAGCTTCCGAGCCTCCCGTGTGTCGCACACACCCTTCAGCTGGCTGTAAACGAGGGGCTGCTGGCTCAGACAAGTGTAGCTGATGCAGCAGCGTGGACAGTGATTGGCTGTTCAGCTCAGTGTCCCACATTGTTGATGAAAAACGCAACAGACTCACAGCTGAAAATGCAGAGAAGCTTCTTTTTATCAAAATGAACCTGCCCCTCACTGACACAAAATAAGATTAATCATCACAGACAGATGTTGTGATGAAATGTGGATCACTTGGTACTCAGCCACAGTTTTATGTTGGTTCTTGAATGAATATTTTGAGTAACTTTTGAAGTTAAATATGTGGCAAAGCTGTTAAAAACAGAGATGCAGAAAGTGACAATTCTGTACTCAGTTTTTTGGTGATACGTGAGCAGTGCCATGTTTAAAGCACTTTTGTTAAATGTCAGCGCTCAGAATATGACAAAGTTTTACTGAAATCTTACAGTATGTGTGGCAGTGCCATGTGTCTAAAAGCACTAATGTTGAATGTCAGTATATGACAATTTTGTTAAATTTTGTTCGTACTGCAGTGAAACTTGTGACAGTCACCCATGTACAAGAAAAATGTACCGAGGAATGTTGTTCAAATAACGGACGATATCTGTGGAAAATTTTTTAAAAAATCAAAGTAACTTTATGTGTAATGGCGTCAGTACTCGGTATCGGTGAGTACTCAAATGCAAGTACCTGTACACTACTCGTTTTGGGAAAAAGTGGCATCGGTGCATCCCTAGTATTTATGAAGCCAGTTTAAAAACCACCTGAGTTGACCAAAGTGCTGCACATGTTCACAGATAGACAGAAAAGAATTATGTGCAGACAGACAACTTAAAAATATAACTGACAATATACATGCATAGACAATATAAAATATGTAATTTTAAGACCACTGAGAGCAGCCAGAAGCCATTGAAAACCTGAACATCTTGAGGTTTTTCTTGAAAATATCATCAGATTAGAAGAGGAAGGCTGTTTCAAGGCTTTGGACTTGAACCCAACTGCAAAGGTTCAACCTCCCAGCAGCCTGCAGTCCTGCTGATTCCACAGAGAATCAACAGCTCTGTCTGAAGCTGACTGCAGCTTTCAGCTCACTTTGGTTTTGTCCCAAAGGTTCCCAGCAGCTCCTTCATAAAGCCTGATTCCTCCCTGCTGCTGGAGCAAGACACCCAGAGCCAGTGTGAGGTTGTACTGGGCAGCTCCCAGTATAAACCCAGTATAAATGTGTTTGACTGAGTGTGAGACAGAGTGCTGCTGAAAACTAAGTCAGTCAGTAAATGTTTAAAACTGGATGGACTGATCAATGATCCGTCACATGCCTTCCTTTGTGTATCACTTTAAAACTCTTACCTTTCATCCACAGGACGGTGCCTTTTCCTGAAATTATAAGGATGTTTTCCAGTGTAGCCAGTCTTCATGGACAAAGAGTCCAGTTCTGGTTCAGATGAGTCTTGATTTTCCAGCTTCCTCCTAATAAACACAGGTTAGTTGCTGCACTGCACTCTGACAGTTTACTGACAATAAGTTGGATGAATCTTCATAAAAACCTGTAAAATTGTTTGGTGTGTCATTCAGTGCTGGTCCTGCTCTGAAAAAGTTCTATCATGTTGTCACCTCAGCGTTCCTGTCCTCAGTTTACATGTTTGCTGCTTCCATTGGAGTCGTTTTTCTCATTAAATGTCATCTGTCACACAAACTGTTTCTGCCTTTTCACCTTATGTTCATCTTAACACCTGCTTTTGACCATCAGAGCAGAACTGTTAAAGTGCAGAGCTGCTGACATGAAGACACTCAGAGGATCCACATCTGGACCAACAAAGTTACAGCAAGACAACAGCAAACACACAAACAGCAAAATAAAGTCAAGAATTTGCTGCTTTTCTTTCATTACAAATAGAATATTGGGAGGTTTTTGGACTTTTGCTCAAACAGAACATCTACATTTTCAAGTTTCACACATTTATTGATTTATGGACTAAATTATTCATCTGATCAATCGATAATGAAAACGCTTGTCATCTGTCACGCTGCATGTGATGACATCACATCCTGTCTATTGACCTCATTAACATGTAACTGGAGAGAGAACCAATCAGAGTGAGCTACACTCCAAACAACATGTTTCACTTTGACAAGAGAAAAGTCTCTGAAGGCAACGATTGCAGCTGAACCATGAATGGATTTCACAATAAAACCACAGTTTGAAATAAAGCCATTAGCAGATCATGAATGCTGCATTTTAGGATCTAAGTTACACAACACGTCTCAGAGTTTAAACTGTGTGTCGGTGGTTTTACAGATTCCTGCTGCCGTCCTCCTGGTGTGACAGTCACAGTTTGATGCTGTTTCATGTGGTGAAGCTTCATCACGTTTTAAATTTATTACACAATCAACATTAAACTGAAGTTTGATTTAAAAACATTAGCACAAATCTAATCACAACAGCTGCCAGAGAAAGAGCATTTAGATATTTACCACAAATCATACAGCCCTAATGAGGACTAATCAATAAGTTTATCAATGCTAACTCAGAGAAACTGTCCCAAAACTAATCAGATCAGAGCTGCTGACGTCAAGCAGCATCATCCAGGACCGACTCCCCCACACTGGGGATGAATTCATGACCATAGAATCAGCTACTGAATGAAAACTCTGGTCCTGGAAATAACAGCAGGTTACTGTTAGCAGCTAATGATGAGCTGCTAATCCTGCATCACAACACACCAACATGTGCAGCAGCTGAGCTTCAACTTCCAGCCTCTGAGCTGCTGCACACACGGCCTGGAACTGAGTTTACAAAGAAATAAAGTCCAAACTTCTTCCCTCTGGCTTTAACTTCATTGGTCACAGTAGATGTTCTTCACTTCAATGCAACAATCCCTAACAAGCACCACAAACCTCCATGAAGCCAAACGTCTCTCCAGGACATCACAGCAGCGTTCACCGTTTGCTATTTGTCCTCCTCCATCCAGCAGCACCTGAAACCTGACTGCAGCTTCCTGCCTGCACTGTTTGATCCAAAGCACAAAGACGCCACCTGCTGGATCAGCTGCTGTCCTGCAGCTGCTTCACCACAACCACAGCATCCATTCTTTCCACTCTGACAGCAAACACTGCCTCACACAGGAACATTTCCATGGATGTGACCAAGAGCTGAGCTGAAACTCAGCATGTGCTTGAGGATTCCATCATAAAGACAATAAAACATTTTATACACTTACAACATTTAGATATGAAGAATTACCTCTTTGCAGCAGAAGGTTGTTCTCCTTTGAATTCAACTAAAATATCCTTTGAGTCATCACTCTTAAAGGACACACAGCTGGGTGCAGGTTCAGGTCCAGATGCAGATTTGGATCCATGTTTGGGTCTCTGAGGGATTGATGTTCTCCTGATAAAGGAATGTTAATTTTAACATGTTAAAAAAAAGTCATAAAGACAATAAAACTGACTCACGGACATTTTATAGTTACAACATTTATATATGAATAATTACCTCTTTGAAGCAGAAGGTTGTTCTCCTTTGAATTCAACTAAAACATCCTTTGAGTCATCACTCTTAAAGGACACACAGCTGGGTACAGGTTCAGATCCATGTTTGGGTCTCTGAGGGATTGATGTTCTCCTGATAGAAGAATGTTAATTCTGACATGTTCAAAAAGTCATAAAGACAATAAAACTGAGTTACTGACAGTTTACGCAGTTACAACATTTATATATGAATAATTACCTCTTTGAAGCAGAAGGTTGTTCTCCTTTGAATTCAACTAAAATATCCTTTGAGTCATCACTCTTAAAGGACACACAGCTGGGTGCAGGTCCAGGATCAGGTTCTGGTTCAGATCCAGATCCAGGTCCAGGTTCTGGTTCAGATCCAGATCCAGGTTCTTTCCTGTGAATAATGACCGTAGTGATCAGTGCTGAGCTCTGACATGCAGAAGAGTCGTGGACACTTAGAGATGTGGTCTCACCTCTGAGCTTTGTTCTGGTTCTTCTGTTCCCCCCACAGAGAGCTGTGAGGATCCTCACACTGATCCATGCTGCTGAACTCACACCAGCTCACACACACCGTTTACCTTCACCTGCACAGGAAACACATCATTCAGCTCCACTCAGATCCTCCTGTTCATCCTGTGTGCTGTAGAAAGATCAGCTGCTGCTCTTCTATCAGTCCATCAGATCTACACAGTGTGACCTGCAGCTGGATCCTGGTCCAGATTCATTCTCTCTCTGGGATCATTTAGAATTTACAGAATCTAATAGTTACCAGTGCTGCTGTTTTTTGGTGTACAAACGTGAAAACTTTCTCTCTTCCTGCTGCTGTTCATCAAACTCAGATCCAATAGTTCCAAATAGCTGGAAACAACTAACTTCAGCTCCTCCAAACATTTTATAGAAAAACACTCTGATTATATTCATTACTGGGGAAAATCATTAATCTTTAAGGTCCTTGTGTTTGTTTTCATCACAGGAAGATGTTAATATGAACATTTAGTGTTGTGGCCTCATAGATTAGAAACTGTAGAACAAAGTACATAAAAAGATGTGCTGTAATTTTGGAACACAAAGTGTTTATTAAGCGTCTCCTTGATGTTTTTGGATGAATGTTGTTGCTGAAATGAGGAAAAATCCCTCCTTTAATTATTATTTATGTGTCTCTGTCCATTAATGTGAAGGTTCACTTCACATTTGTTCCATGTTAAACTTGTACAGAAACATTTCCTGGTCTGATCAGTCAGATTTCTGGTGTTGTTCCATAAAGTGATCATCTGACCTAAACTGGTTCTGGACTTCCTGTTGAAGTGAACACCCAGTTTAAATCCATCTACATCTGTTTACAGTCAGAACATGCAAATACTCACTACTTTGTGGTAACAGCCAAAGTGTTTGCTATTTCTAATATCCTTCTTTAGACTGTTAAATGTGCTGTTTTTAAAGTTAGCTTTAGCTGCTAGTTAGCTTTAGCTGCTAGTTAGCTTTAGCTGCTAGTTAGCTTGCGGTCGTTGGGTAGATGATGTTAGCTGGTCGATGGAACATTAAATATAAAATCAGCTGCTGAATGTTAGCAGAGCTGTGGAGACACATTTCTGCTGCTGGAACTAAACTAACAGCAGCTGGACGCAGAGAAAAGTGTCGTTTACTCACCTTCACACGGAGAAAACAAACTGCGACACGAAGAAGGTAAAAGTGAAACTAATTTGGAGAACAGGAAAAGCAGTGACGTCACTGTTGTCAGGGCAACGGAGGAGGAAACGCCTTCAACAGAGATTTTAAGTTTGTTGAACAACAAACAGAAATGAAAGAGTCTGTCAGTGTCCATGTTGTAGTTTTAGATCTGTTCTCTAATGAGGTCGACAAAGCAGTGAAATCTGCCTTTTGTTCATTTTCACTAATAGAATAAAGTTGTGACAGATTTGAAAGTGAGTTTCAGAAAAATGAAGGTTTGACCTTAAATGTGGAAAAAACTGAGAATCTCTGGAATTAAGTTTCAGATAATTTCTCCTTAACTTCAGGGTTGTTAGTGACAGAATATTATTGAAACTATTATCAGTCCAGCTGATGTGATCAATACTGATCAGAGACTATTGATCCTCATAATCAGCTGCTGATTAGATCAGGATTTGATATCAGAGTTCACCTGGAGAGTATCATGATCACACTGATGGAGAGAAGAGTTAAATACTGCAGTAACTGATGAGTATTAGAGATAAATTACTGCAGTAACTGATGAGTATTAGAGATAAAATACTGCAGTAACTGAGGAGTATTAGAGCTAAAATACTGCAGTAACTGAGGAGTATTAGAGGTAAAATACTGCAGTAACTGATGAGTATTAGAGCTAAAATACTGCAGTAACTGAGGAGTATTAGAGGTAAAATACTGCAGTAACTGATGAGTATTAGAGCTAAAATACTGCAGTAACTGATAAGTATTAGAGCTAAAATACTGCAGTAACTGATGAGTATTAGAGCTAAAATACTGCAGTAACTGATGAGTATTAGAGGTAAAATACTGCAGTAACTGATGAGTATTAGAGATAAAATACTGCAGTAACTGAGTATTAGAGGTAAAATACTGCAGTAACTGAGGAGTATTAGAGGTAAAATACTGCAGTAACTGAGGAGTATTAGAGGTAAAATACTGCAGTAACTGATGAGTATTAGAGGTAAAATACTGCAGAAACTAAGGAGTATTAGAGGTAAAATACTGCAGTAACTGAGGAGTATTAGAGGTAAAATACTGCAGTAACTGATGAGTATTAGAGGTAAAATACTGCAGAAACTAAGGAGTATTAGAGGTAAAATACTGCAGTAACTGATGAGTATTAGAGATAAATTACTGCAGTAACTGATGAGTATTAGAGATAAAATACTGCAGTAACTGAGGAGTATTAGAGCTAAAATACTGCAGTAACTGAGGATTATTAGAGGTAAAATACTGCAGTAACTGATGAGTATTAGAGCTAAAATACTGCAGTAACTGAGGAGTATTAGAGGTAAAATACTGCAGTAACTGATGAGTATTAGAGCTAAAATACTGCAGTAACTGATAAGTATTAGAGCTAAAATACTGCAGTAACTGAGGAGTATTAGAGGTAAAATACTGCAGTAACTGATGAGTATTAGAGGTAAAATACTGCAGTAACTGATGAGTATTAGAGATAAAATACTGCAGTAACTGATGAGTATTAGAGGTAAAATACTGCAGTAACTGAGGAGTATTAGAGGTAAAATACTGCAGTAACTGAGGAGTATTAGAGGTAAAATACTGCAGTAACTGATGAGTATTAGAGGTAAAATACTGCAGGAACTGATGAGTATTAGAGGTAAAATACTGCAGAAACTAAGGAGTATTAGAGGTAAAATACTGCAGTAACTGAGGAGTATTAGAGGTAAAATACTGCAGTAACTGATGAGTATTAGAGGTAAAATACTGCAGAAACTAAGGAGTATTAGAGGTAAAATACTGCAGTAACTGATGAGTATTAGAGCTAAAATACTGCAGTAACTGATGAGTATTAGAGCTGAAATACTGCAGTAACTGATGAGTATTAGAGATAAAATACTGCAGTAACTGATGGGTATTAGAGGTAAAATACTGCAGTAACTGATGAGTATTAGAGCGAAAATACTGCAGTAACTGATGAATATTAGAGCTGAAATACTGCAGTAACTGACGAGTATTAGAGGTAAAATACTGCAGTAACTGATGAATATTAGAGCTGAAATACTGCAGTAACTGACGAGTATTAGAGATAAAATACTCATCTGTGACCGACAGAAAAATTCAGAGTTTTCGGGTTGAACTGCAGGCAGTGTTTCCACAGAGAGACTGAGATGGAAATCAAAGCTACTGGATGAATAAATAAATGCAGCTCGGCTCAGAAACTGTGAACAGAGGAGCGAGTTGTTGGAGATCCATCCAGCATGGTGAAACCTCTTTCTATTGATGATGAGCAGAGGAGAGGAAAAGTCTGGAAATATGGAGATAGTTAAATATCTGTCGTATGTTGAGCCATTTCGGTTTCACTGTGTTGTTTTAGTTCCTTTATCAGATTTAAGTTAAATAATAATAAATAAAAAAAGAACACAACAATAAACATCCTTCACTTTCTAGATGTTGTAAAAAAAATAAAAATAAAACTGTTTAGAAAACAAACTTAGTGAGATTTTTAATTCGTCAAGCCAAAAAGAAATTCTTTGAGTGTCTCTACATCACACTGGAAACTGCTGGATTTTGATCAGCTGAGAAAAGACAAAACACATTTTTACACGTCAAAAGCAGAGAAATTCCAACTCTGTACGACATGAAGAAATCTCTCTTAGAGTCCCGGTGAAATCCAGGTCAAAGTGCTGGTGCATGAGGACAAAGAGCTGTCGAACACTGGCAACAGTATTTTATGGCAATACAAACTTCTCATCCCACAGAGAGACCAAGAACTAAAAGAAAAATGGTAAAATTTTTCACATCTTTAAAAAAATATATCCCCGACACGACTGAAAGGCAGCGTACTTACAGTGACTTATGTTCAGTGATTCGAAACTAAACTGCCAGTTCATAAAAACAGAGAAACTCAGAGAAACCTGCATCAGATCTGTTCAGGTGGTAGAAGCCCGAAATGGAGGAAGCTAGCATGTTAGCATTTAGCACAGAGCTGCTCCACAAAAGAGATGTAGCATGTTCTGAAAGAAGGGATGCTACAGATCTGTGTCCTTCAATTAACTTAAAATGACTCATGCTACTGCTAGCAACTGAGCTAACTAGCTAGCTGTTCCCATCCCTTTAGGAGGCAAGCATGCTAACATTAAGGTACACTAGAAATCTGTCCTTAAAATAACTGTTGAACTCACGGTACACTTAGCATCTCAGCTAGTTAGCAGGCTAACTGGTACCAATATCACATCACTGGACAACTTAAGATGGGTGTACAAAAGCAGGGCTAACCCTTACATGACCAATACCTTATCAGCTAGCAAGTCAGCTAACTTGGCAGGATATTTAGCATGTCTCCAGTTAGTTAAACTTGAATGTAAATTTAGATATCGATGTAATCAAACCATGAGCTTTTTTAACTAGCCAGCATGCTAGCATTTAGAACATAGACCCGCTCTACTGCAACATGAAACTTTTGCTACTGTTATCAACTTAACTTAGAGCTTGCATGCTGGCACCCGTATAGCTCAACACGTTGAGCGGGTGACCCATGTACGCAGCTGGCCCGGGTTCGATTCCCGCTCGCGGCCCTTTACTGCATGTCTTCCCCCGACTCTTCTGCCCTGTTTCCTGTCTCTCTCCCACTGCGCCTATCAAATAAAGCCCACAAAAAGGCCAAAAAAATATAACTTTAAAAAAAAAAAACTTAGAGCTTGCATGCTAGCATTTAGGTGATGGTAAGTTACCATTACAACTAATGGTATAGTTAGCACCAGAGCTAGTTAGCTGGGTAACTGGTAGCCCAGTGATATCACTGAATATCTTAAGATGATCATACAAAAGCCAGGTTAATGCTAACCCAAGTGGCTAAGTGGTAATCATGCTACCATGGCAGCCAGCAAACTATTTTAGCAAGCTAGTTACCAGCCAGCTTAACTTGGATTTCAAATTAATTTTCCTGTGAATGTGTCCTTTCAGTAACCGTTAAAGCTCGGGGTACAGTTTCTGTCTGAGCTAGTTAGCAAGCTAACTGGTAGCCATCTTACATCACAGGACAACTTAAGATAGCTGTATAAAAACAAGGTAAACAGTAACCCGAACAAAATCATGAATCACAAGTAGTTAGCTTAACCGTTAGCCACAGTCATTTCCATATGAGTCAGTTTCTGGTGGCCTCACACTAAGTTTTCAGCTACGTCAGCAGCCCTGCAAGGATTTAATGCTAATTACACTCATGAAAACACAATTGTTCAAAAGAATTAACAAAATACTAATTAGGGTCTGAATTGTTACCACTTGGAGTCAAAAAACTAGACTGAGATTTTATGATTCTGAGCTGAAATGGCATACTGTTTGCTAATGCTAACATGCATTTTATTGAATAATGCCTGCTAACATGTCGACATTTTCCATTTTAGGATGCCAACATTCAAACAGATGTAAACAGACTACTTAGCTAACATGCTAAAACCAATATTGTGAGGGTTAATGTGAAGATTAAGCCAACAAACCCAAACATTGTCATGATGTTTCAATTTCTTTAGCTGAGATGCTAGCATGCTTAAACGCTAGATTAAATATCTTTTGTGTTTTTAATGAATCAAGCTAAAACAGTTCTTGTGGAGGGAAAACGTGTTGATTCAGAGGCTCATAGAACACTTTCATAACGACTAAGTAAACTTTAAAAGGGTAGTTTGAGACTAAACGTGAAACATCGTCTTCACCTGACCGCAGCATCGAACAGATCTGTAACTTAAAAAATGTCATCTGGAGCTGAAGTTAAAAGATATTTAGTGAGAATCTGTGTAAAGCTGACTGCAGGAAAAACTTTTGGCATCAGGACTGAACTGGACCAGAAAAATCATCGTATAAGTTGATTGTTTTGTTTCCATGGTTTCCTGAAAGATGTACCTCCAGCAAGCTGTCCAGGTACATAGATTTTTATATTTGCATTATGTTTTGGAGCTTAATACTAGAAAATAAAAGAAATAACAGAAAAAAATCAGAGGGGAATCGGTTATTCTGTCAAGCTGTGGATTTGTTTCATGATGGCGAAGAAAATTAGCCCTAACATTTGGTGAAGCATTTGCAGTGCTAACTGTTAGCAAACAAAGTGATAGTGAGTGAATCTAAAATGATGAAAACTTAAACATTAGCCAGACCATTCTGTAGAACCGACAGTGTTGTATAAAATGACTGCACGACTCTGTGTCCATGATAACGAGGCAATTCACTTCATCTTGTTGTATATAGTCCTGCACAGCCAGATCATCTGCTAACTCTGTCATCAAACAGGAGTTAATCATGAATCTGTTCTTGTAGCAACCAAGCTGTGTAGTTCCCAACTACAAACAAGCTAGCTCTGATCAGCCAGTTCTGAACCCTGTGTGGTAACAACGGCTAACAGCACGCTACTAAAGCAACATGGAGGCATTCAGTCTTGTTGTTTATGTTAGCGAGGAGGTAACTTGTTATCTGTTAGCTCATCGGCTAAAGCAGCTCGCTAACAAGGCTGACTAACACAACTTTACGGACTGACTGAGGATTTTGGTGCTGCCACAATTGTCTGTTTTCACAACAACCTGTCATGAAACAGATGCACCTTTCTGGAAAAAGCTTTAGAAATGAAAATGGAGAAGCACATCTGTCCAGTTTGACCATCCAGTTGTGGAAGGTCAAAGCCACCAGTGATTGTAGTGGAACCAGAATAATCTGGTAAACCTGCTCGACTGCGACATTAAGAACAGAGGAGATGCACGTTAATGCAAGTATTCAGTCTCGTTTCCATCCCCGGAGCCTGTAAACTCGGATGCTCGGTAGCTCTCGCTCAGTAAACCTGGTTGGTGAACGGTTTCTATCATCTGGGTGCGATCTCCTGCATCATGGCCGGCAGGTGGATGGTCGGACACGAGTCCCTGTGCCTCAGTTTGAACATCAGCTGCTCTTTCTCCTGAGAAAGCTTCTGGTTGACCGCTGCCTGCCTCTCCAGCGCCGCCTTCATGTCCTGCTGCTCCTTCGATAGCTGCCTGAAAGACAACAGAAGACGTGGACGGTGTGAAAAGAGGCGTTCTGTCCAGCAGGTGGCAGCAGAGTCACACGTCAGGTGGTGAAGCACGTACTGAATGAGGGTCTGGCAGTTGTCTATTCGGACCCTCAGGTCCTCGTTCTGCTGCAGAGTGTGAATGATCTGGTCCTCCAAAGACAAGTTCTTCTCCACCTGAGAGTTAAGAAGAACAACAAGACAAAGAAATGATTCTGTGTGAAGATCAGTGTGCTCTGAGGCCAAAACAAGGAAACGAAAGTAACGTATACAAAAGATAAAGAGTCAGTCTGTCCACCAAGTTTAACCTGGTGATATTCTAACTCATCCAAAACATTTTTAACAGCCAAACCTGTTAAAGGAACAATAAGGCCTGAAATGATTTATTGGTTACTATTTACTGACTGAAATCATGTTACTTCTA
This sequence comes from Amphiprion clarkii, assembly GCA_027123335.1. Taxonomy (NCBI): domain Eukaryota; kingdom Metazoa; phylum Chordata; class Actinopteri; family Pomacentridae; genus Amphiprion; species Amphiprion clarkii. Next base: position 34,266,950 of record CM049578.1, on the reverse strand, counting down.
ATAGTGCGATTAATCACTGGACCCACTTATGGATTACTGACCACAGCGTGATACAAGAAGTATCAGAGAGACACAAAACAGCCACAAAAAGACACAAAACAGCCGCAAAGAAACAGAAAACAACCACACAGAGCCACAAAACAACAAAGAAATATAAAAATAACATTAACTGCTGTAAAGTTGCTCTTATGACACACAAAGCAATGACAAAGAAACGCAATACCTCCTTCCAGAATTACAAAACGGCTCCAGAAAGTTTCAGAAAGAGGCATAAAAAGATGCATGAACACGTCTGAAAAAGGCAGCGACAAAAGACTCCAAACAGCTGAAAGGAGCAGAAAGAAGTCCTGATTCATGTGGAACCTACCAACTCATCCATCTGCTGCAGCTTCCTGTTCTGCTCCTGAACGCGCTCAGTCTTCATCTCGATGACGAACAGCAGCGACTCCTGCTCAGACTCCCAGAATGCACCGGGGCTGCCGTGGGCCTACAGGTGACACAGGCCGTTGGTGTGGATCTAACCGGAGCAGAAACCTGAGCAGTGATGGATCGAGGGCTTCATACTCACCTGGATGTTCCTCTGCAGGTCCTTCTTAAAGGTGGATTCTTCAGCTCTCCTCTTCAGCTCGTTGTAAACCTGCAGCTCTGCGGTCAGCGTCGCAACTTTACCCTGCAGTTAGAGCACAAACGCAAACATTCATCCACTGAAACACAGCAAACATCTGTGCTGCTCCTCTTCTGTCCTGTAGGTGGCGTCAGAGGGCTTCAAGACTCATTTTAACAGCTGTAAAAACAATTTAATACCTGTTTCACCTCATAGGAACCAAATCCAAAAAATAAGAAAAAATGTGTTCAAAATGGCTAAAAACTGGTCCAAAATGATACAAATGGGTCCAAATAAGTGAAAAAAATGTCCTGAAACCAAAATTACATAAAGTCATCTAAAAATGAGAAGAATAACGTCCAAAACGCCTCAAAATGTGTCCCAAATGATTGAAATATATCCAAAATGACTCACAAATTGTCCAAAATAACCAAAGTTGTCCAAAATGATTGAACAATGTCAAAGCAATGTCAGTAACAAAGACACACAAAATAACCACAAAGAGACAAAACAATCATTAACAGGCAGAAAACATTCACAAAGAGACACAAAACCACAGAGTCACAAAACAGCCACAAAGACACATAAAATAAACACAAACAAACACAAAATAACCACAAAAGGACACAAAACAATCATTAATAGGCAGTAAAGTACCACAAGGACACAAAAAACAGCTTCAAAACGACACAAGACAACCACAAAGACACACAAAATAACTACAAAAAGACACAAAATAACCACAGAAAGACTCAAAACAAACACAAAGAAACAGAAAACAACCATAGAGACACAAAACAATCAGTAAAGAACCACAAATACACACAAAACAGCCTCAAAAAGACACGACAACCACACAGACACAAAATCAGCACAAAAAGTCATTAAATAACCACAAAAAGACATAAAATAACCACAAAAACACACAAAACAACCACAAAAAGACATAAAATCACCACAAAAACACATAAAATAACCACAAAGACACACAAAACAAACACAAGGAGCCACTAAACGACAAAGAAATATCAAAAACAACACAGTTCATGAAAAGTTCCTCTATGACACACAACACAACAAATTCTTTTCAGAGCTACATGTCAAACGTTTGTTTTTCAGGACACAACATGAACAGAAACGAGAAGAACTCTGCGGTAAATTCAGCTCAAACCAGAAAAAGTAGGTTGTATGTGAACGTTTCATGTGTTCAGGTGAATGAAATGGAACTTTAAAGGTCAGGTTTGCTGCGGAGTTTAAACACAGCTGGGTTTTAATCTCCACAGACTTTATTATCAGACTAACGGGGAAATAAATCGTGATGCTTCATGTCTTCACCTGGAGGAGGTTCTCAGCTGCCTGGAACTTCTCCGTCAGCTCGGTTCTCTGCTGCTCTCCTTTCATGTGCAGCTCTGCAGGGAAAATAACACCAGTTTTAGTTTAAAACAGACCAACTAATCCGTTTTGACACAAAAAAAATGACCAGACAAAGACACAACTGATTTAAAAGACACACAAAATGAACAGAAGTAGATGAAAAACAACAATACGGCGACACAGAGCCTCACAGACTGACAAAACATGAACACAAACCAGCAAAATCAATATATACACACAAAATGACTGCAAATAGACACAAAAAGACTTAAAACTGCTGTAAAGAGACACAAAATCAACACAAATACATGCAAAATGATTACAAACAGACACAAAAAGATATAAAACTGCTGTAAAGAGACACAAAATCAACACAAATACATGCAAAATGATTACAAACAGACACAAAAAGACCTAAAACCACTGTAAAAATACACAAAATTAACATACACGCAAAATGATCACAGAGACACAAAAAGATATAAAACTGCTGTAAAGATATGCAAAAGCAACACATATACACGCAAAATGACCGCAAACAGACACAAAAATACTTAAAACCGCTGTAAAGATACACAAAATCAACACAAATACACGCAAAATGACCACAAACAGACAGAAAAGATCTAAAATCGCTGTAAAGAGACACAAAATGAACACAAATACACGCAAAATGACTACAAAGAGACACAAAAAGATCTAAAACTGCTGTAAAGATATGCAAAAGCAACACATATACACGCAAAATGACCGCAAACAGACACAAAAATACTTAAAACCGCTGTAAAGATACACAAAATCAACACAAATACACGCAAAATGACCACAAACAGACAGAAAAGATCTAAAATCGCTGTAAAGAGACACAAAATGAACACAAATACACGCAAAATGACTACAAAGAGACACAAAAAGATCTAAAACTGCTGTAAAGATATGCAAAATCAACACAAATACACACAAAATGACCGCAAACAGACAGAAAAGACCTAAAATCGCTGTAAAGAGACACAAAATGAACACAAATACACGCAAAATGACTACAAAGAGACACAAAAAGATCTAAAACTGCTGTTCATAAAGTTCCAAATGACTAAAATGGCTCAAAACTGGTCTAAAATGATACAAATGGGTCAAAAATAACAGAAAAAAAAATGATGAAACCAAAATTACATAAAGTCATTCAAAAATGAGAAGAACAACGTCCAGAATGATTCAAAGCATGTCTAAAATAACACAAAATGGTCTAAAATAACTAAAGCTGCCCAAAATGATTGAACAAATGTCTAGAACAACTCAAAATGTGTCCAAAATAATTGAAAATGTTCAAAATAAATAACAATTTGTGCAAAATGACACAAACTGGTTCAAAATCATGAGAAAAGAAAGTTTAACATGAGAAAAATAAATTGTCTAAATTGACTCAAAAGAGTGTGAGAAGTTTAAACAGCCTGAGCTGGAGGCTCTGATCTGGTACTTCATGAAACAAGCGACACATTGAGGATCTTTTTCCGACTTCCTTACCTTCCACGTGTCTCTCGTGCTCCTCGGTGGCAGATTTACTTTTCTGTTCGTGCAGGACGTTCAGATCAGCCGTCGTCTCCGTTCTCACCTGAACAGAAAGTGGAGTTTAGATTTTAAACAAAGTGATGAGTCTGATGAACGTGTTTCAGAAACTCCGCAGGGTCACGGCGAGGACGCTGAAAACTGCTGCTGATCACATGACCCAGCTGCTGATCACATGACCCAGCTGCTGATCACATGACCCAGCTGACGGAGGAAAGAACCGGTCTGGAGGGTTGGGAAGGTTTCAGTGGATTCATCAACCATTCAGATGAAAATCAATCAAATCTGACAAAAGTTCTCCTCAGAACATCTGGTCCTTCTTCTGCAGTAACTTCATTAATGATCAGAGTTCTACCTTCAGACTGGGAATATTTTCCTTCATAGAGGTGGATCCAGATTTATCACTTTTTAATGGACTTTTTCCATCATTTCTGAGCCTCAGAACTTCATCAGTCCAGCAGATAGAACCATGACATTTAGGAGGAGAAACACATCTGGGTTCTGATAAAAACTGACACCAGATCAGTTTAAATCCATCCAGGTGTCACAGTCTGAACACTGAATCTGGTTTTTGTTCTAAAATGAGACTGAGCAACAGAAAGGAAACAAATTTTTCCGAAAGAGACGTGAAACGACATGAATGAGACACAAAATGATGGAAAAACGCCAGAAACAACACAAACGAGACCAAAAAGAGGAAAATGACAGAAATCGACACAAACTCAACAAAAAATGACCAAAAACTCAACACAAAATGGCACAAATGAGACAAAACCACAGAAATCCAGCTGTAAATCTATCCAGGTGTCACAATCTAAACACTAAATGTGCTTTTTGTTCAGGACGATTTTCTAGAACCAACTCTGAGCATCAATATTCTGATAAATATCATCGTTCAAATACGAATATTAGAAAATGATTCTGTCACAGAGCGAATCCTGTCTATAGATGATCCTGGTTTCTTCTTACATCGTCTATAATTGTTCTGACCAACCACCTACCACACATGCAGATATGAGCCTTGAAAGTTTACCCAGAATGCACTTTTTTCCAGTTTTTCTCCAGCTACATATCATCACACTCCCACCTTCGTGCTTCACTGTCAGGACTATGCATTCACTGTGGTAGTTCTGGTCAGAAAAGACATTTTTCCCCCCTAAACTTGTCCAGAAAGACTCAAAAATTGTGGAAGATGAGTCAAAATGAGTCTCAGAAAACAGTAACACATCCAGGGTACCAATGATTGTTTCTAGGATTTAAACTGTTCAAACTGTGATACATCCCATAATATTGGCATTCACAGTTGTTTACATCCATGGTATGAAGGTAAAACTTCAGTAAATATACTAAAGCTGCCGTAGATAAACACCCAGCTGATTCTGAGGAGGTCTTTTTGTCACATTTGGTTGATTATTCGTATCTGAAAGTTACTGTAGATGGAGGGGGAGGCCTGATGGACTTTTCATGGAATGACCTTCACGTTTCCATCCATAAATCTCCTCCTCACCTTGTCCAGGATGCTCAGAACGAGGGCGCACACTTCCTCATCAGCGTGGTCCTTCAGGAGCTCCGCCCTCTCTGGGTTCCCATTGGCCTCTTTTAAAATCCTCAGCTGCCACTCAAAACGCTCCAGCTGCTTCTCCAGACAGACGTCCGGCTGGGCTGACGTACGTTTACCTGCCGACACACAAGTAAACACAGGGATGCTGTAGATCAGGGGTGTCCAACATGCGGCCCGCGGGCCAAAAGCAGCCTTTTAGAGGGTCTCCAGAGGGTCCAATCAGGTCCTCAAAGTGTAAAAATTCCAGAGTAGACATGAACTGCAGATTGTAAATTAGTAAAACTATAAATTTAAAATAATTTCTAGACAATGACAAGTTGTTTGGATCAGAAAGTAAAATACTAGATTGCTCATTGTTCTTTTGTGTCTCATTTTTTTTATATTTTGTCTCATTTTTGTTTTTCCTTATCTCGCTTGTGTTTTTTGTCATTTTGTGTTTTGCTTTACTTGTTGTTTTGTGTGTCATTTTTGTTGTTTGGTGTTTTTTTTGTCTCGCTTGTGTAGTTTGACTATTTTTTGTCATTTTGGGTTTTTTTTGTCTCGTTTGTGTCATTTGTGTAATTTCTTGTCTTATTTTTGTTCACTTTTTTGAAGCTTTGTAAGTTTTTAATGAAATTTTTTGTCTCTTTTTTGTTTTGTTTTGTGTCACTTTTCTCATTTTTTGTCGTTTTGTGCCTTATTACTGTAATATTTTGTTTTGTTTTTGTTGTTTTTTTGTCTTTTTTAGTTGTTCTTCTCATGTTTTTATCTTTCCTTTTTTGACATTTTTGTCTCGTTTGTGTGATTTTTGTCCATTTTTTTCACTTTTTTGTTTCGTTTCGTGTCATTTGTCTCATTTTTTGTCTTTTTTTTCTCTACTATGCTGTGATTTTACTATTCCAGCCCACTTGAGATCAAATTAGGCTGAATGTGACCCCTGAACTAAAATGAGTTTGACAGCCCTGCTGTAGATAGAGCTAGAAACTGAAACAACTAAAAAAAAAAAGAAAGTTCAAAACGACTAAAATGGCTCAAAATTGGTCTAAAATGATACAAATGGGTCCAAAATAACTGGAAAAAATGTTCAAAATGTTATGAAACCAAAATTTCATAAACTGGACCAAAAATGAGAAGAATAACAATTTGAAACAATCTGAGTCATTTAGGACTAGTTTTGTAGAATAAATAATGAAAGAAATGTTTATTTTTCTTGATGTCCATCGTTGTAAATGCTGCACAGAAGATATTTCTGAGTTCTCTCTCCGTCTTCACGGTTGTTCTGGTTCCATAAAGGTGCAGGACTTTAAAAACGAACCACAGTGAAGAAAAACGAGAGTCCAGAGGGTTAAACATGAGGCCTCACAACAACAATAATAATGATTCAGGACCTGCTTCTGACTGTCAATTACATCATCGACATGTCGACACACGATTATAAACGGTTCATTCAGATTCAGTGACGTCTTCAGTTTGATGATTTCAACACGTCAGCTGGTAAAAACACAACAAGTCTGATCAATAAACCTGCAAAAACATGGAATAAACTCAGAGAGCAGATCAGAAAACTCCGTGTATTTAAAAAACAGGAACTCATTTGGCTTTTAAAGGGTTTACTGAATGTTTTTCTACTAATCTGGTAACAATATGATGTACAAACAGGTCTGAAGATGGACTGATAATCAAAGAAAGAGCAGCTTTAGGTTTATTCTGCTGATGTTTGGCATCAATAAGTTCTGCAGGAGACGAACAAAGGACAGAAAGAAGTGATTCAGCCATGAGCTGCTGCTCTGAGTAATAAGTTCCAGTTTTAAAGTGCATGTGAAAGGAGAATTTTAAGTAAATATTCAACCAAAAGCAGCAGTTTTATCCATTTAGACGTGAAAATTGTAACAATAGAATGCAAAAAGGTCTGAGTTCTTCCTGTAAAAACAAAAAAAGAAGAAGAAGAAGGACACATGTAATTTCGCCCGGCGGTGATTCAGAGGGATGACTTCAGAGTTCTGTAGGAATCTGTGGTTTCAGTGCTGCTGTTTAACTGAACAAACTGCTCATAAACGGGAGGAAACGACTGTTAACCAGCTGCCAGTCAGCCGTGACTCACAGCAGATGCTTCATTCTGCCTCACATGTCCTTCTTCTTGAGCTCGGAAATTTAAAAACCCTCGTTTGTCACCTGCAATTGCAGGAAAATTAACAACAAATGTGTGCACATTGACATAACTGGTTCAAAATCATTAAAAAAAAGTTAAAAATGACCAAAAAAAATGTCCAAAATGGTTCAAAACTGGTCCAAAATGATACAAATGCAAATGGGTCCAAAATGCTGACAAAAAAATGTCAAAACTGTTATGGAACCAAAATAAAGTTGTCCAAAAATGACAAGAACAATGTCCAGAATAACTGAAATTTGTACAAAACGGCTCACAAATGGTACAAAATTCCACAAAACGGTCTGAAATAACTGAAGTTGTCCAAAATAATTGAATATTTTGATGAAATGATTGAACAAATGTCCAGAATGACTCAAAATGTGTCCAAAATTACTGGGAAATGTTTAAAATAAATAAAAAATTATGCAAAATGAAGTGGATTTGGATTTAGTTTTGGATCTGGTTTTGGACTGCTTTAGACTTGGCCTGAATAAAGATTATAGAGTCGGTTTTGGACCTGGTTGAGGACTGGTTTTGAAGATGGTTTGAGGTTGGTTTAGGACTATTTGTGGATTTTATTTAGACTTAGGTTTTGACTAGTTTCGGACTTGGATGTGATTTGGTTTAGAACTGGCTTTGAACCTGGATTTGGACTTGGTTCTACATTGGTTATGGACCTGGTTTTGAACCTGAATTGGACTTGTTTTGAAGCAGTTTTGGACTATGTTTTGGACCAGTTTTGGTCTAGTTCTGGACTGATTTTGAGCTGGGTTTGGTCTTGGTTCTGAAATAATTTTAGGCTAGTTTCAGGCCTGATATCTTTGGATTTAATTTGGAGTTGGTTTGGGACAGCTTGCTCTTGTTGGAGTCTCACATGGATCCTGCTGCAGGTATTTCATAAACTCAGAGGAGGAAAAGTCCTACAAACAGCTGGAAGCAACAAACTAAACTTGTCCAAACTCTGATTCCATTCATGACTGACGATCCTCTTCTAGAAACCTAGTTCACTTCTGGTCACTTTATCAGAAACTGTTTTATGATGTTTAAGGTGCTGAAATGTAGAAACCGGCTGTTTAACCTGTTTTTTCCCATAAAGGAGGGGCTTTGCATGCTATCCCAGATTACATACATCATCTCATAATTACAGGCGTGTTTGTTCCATCATGCTGTCTGTTTGTGATTGACAGTTCAGGGGCACAGTTTCTTTATTACTGTAATTAAATAAAGTCTCTCTTGCAGTGCATCAACACAGCGTTGACATTTTGTGCCCGAAGCAACCGTCTCCATGGTGTTTGCCATCAGAAACTGAAGTGACAAAGTTTATCACTGTCCTGAGTATGGAACTGGTTTGGACTTAGTTTAGAACTGGCTTCAGACCTGGTTTTGGACTTGATTTCTGACTGGTTTTGGTGTTGGTTTGGACTAATTTTGGCTTGGTTTGAGTTTTGCTTTGGATCTGGTTTCAGACTAGTTTTGGACTTGGTTTGGACCTGGTTTTGGACTATGTTTGGGGTTGCTTTTGGACTTGACTTGGACTGGGTTTAGAACTGGCTCAGACCTGGTTTTGGGCTTTGTTTGGACTTTGCTTTGGATCTGGCTCCAGACTAGTTTTGGACTTGGTTTGGACCTGGTTATGGACTTGGTTTGAACCTAGTTTTGGACTAATTTTGGACTTTATTTTGACTGGGTTTAGAACTGGCTTCAGATCTGCTTCTGGACTAATTTGTCTTGGTTTGGACTTTGCTTTGGACCTGGTTTGGGACTAAATTTGTATATGGTCTTGACTTGGTTTAGAACTGGCGTTGGACTAGTTTGGGCCTAGTTTTGGAGTATGAATCCAGTTCAGAGGTGACGGTAAACACTGACAGATTTCCTGGACTGATAAAGTTGTGGTCACAGTATTAATGGACGTCTGTTCCAGATGTTTCCAGCAGCTGGATCACAGTTTGAGTATTTTTGTATGTAAAACTGGAGTCAGTTTGAGAAGTTCTGCAACTCTTTAGTATTTTGGATTAATGAGCAGCGACAGATGGAGACGTATTTTCTGCTATTTAACTTACAACATAAATAACTTTGTGTTTATTTCATCTGTTCCTGATATAATCTGATTTTGTTGTGACCTTCAGCAATGAGAAATAGTTTTATTAGGCCTGTTTGGAAAACCCTCCACTGTATTTCATTCTTCTTAATGATTAATGGATTATTGATTGTTAGCATGGCTGACTGCATGTTAAAGAAACTTCACTGGGTCAAATGTAATTATGAAGCGCATTCAAAAACAACAAAAAGTTGATGCAAGGTCCAACAAAATTTAAACAGCAGCCGATAAAACAGAATGAATAGCAGACAAATGTGTTGTGTTCAGTAAATATGCAGCTGTAAACACTAAAACTGAACTGTGTTCCAATCAAAAACAGAGAAAATGTATTCTTATTTCAGCCTGGCTTTCGACTTCAGTGTTTCAAAGACATTATTTAATCATTTATTCTGAATTCTTGTATTTATATATTCAAATACCTTCATGAGTTCAGTAATTCATTGTCATCTAGTTTTATTTGCTTTTTAATATTCCTTTTTATTGATTTCATTATCTTTCATACTTTTTATTTCTGATGTACATTAGACTTCAATAGTTTTTCCACCTGTGCAAATGAGGCGACACAAATCAAGTTTTATTGATCTTACTGCATATAACCCAACTGATTTCTCTTTATAGGCTAAATTTAAGAGGCTTAATGAAATAAAACTGTTGAATACCGTTGATTAAACCTGGTCACAGATTCAACTACACCATCTGCATTGTTGTAAAGCAGGAAACAGCACAAACTGTATTGTATATTTGGTATTTTAACCACATTGCAGCAGCATCCGACCGTCAGAGTGAATCGTGACATTTGGTTCAGAAAACAAGAGCAGGAAGTGAAAGAAGGTGACGAGTGTGAGAACAGTCAGAGAAGGAAACCACGCAACAGAACTGTACAGATCATATGTATAAATATTTACATACAAAACCAGTCAAACATTTTAGAAAGCCTCAATGTTTCTAGTTTTTTATAAAAATTCAAGCAGTTCAAGTCCAATGAATAGCTTGAAATGGTACAAAGGTAAGTGGTGAACTGCCAGAGGTTAAAAAAAGGTAAGAATTATATTAAAAAAAGGCCTTTTTCAAGTAACAGGAAATGGGTAACAACTTAAAGCTGTTCTTCAGCAATGAGGTTGATCAAGCCTTGAAAGTTGCTGCTACCAAATCCTACAGGTGTCCCAACTTTTCTACATTACTTCCAACCCCCTCTGTCTGCATAAAGTAGTAGTACTCTCAGCACCCTCCAGAGCATTATCTGAACAGAAATGTACTGCAGAAAGTAGTGTGTTGCTGTGAAAATGGAGAGGAAAAGGAAACTAACAATAGAAGAGAGACAGAGCATCATAACACTTAAAAATGTAGGTCTTTCCTACAGAGAAACTGTGAAGAAAGTCAAGGTGTCAGTGAGTCCAGTTTTCTTCGCTCAGAAACTGGAGGAAACTCTGACAGGAAGAGGTCTGGAAGACCCAAAGACACAACAGAATCAGAAGACAAGTTTCTGTGAGTCAACGGCTTCAAGCACAGCTTCATAGTGGTCGTAGTAAGAAGTCTCAGGTTCAACAGTGAAGAGAAGACTTGGAGTTGCACAGGGAAAGCCGTTGCTAAGACATCAGAATAAGAAAAAGAGGCTTGCCTGGGCCATGAAACATCATCAACGGACTACTGAAGACTGGAAGAAGGTATCATGGACTGATGGATCAAAATCTGAACTCTCTGGTTCATCATGCAGGATTTTTGTAGCCGTCCAGTAGGAGAAAGGATGGTTCCTCAGTGTGGAACATCAACTGTCACACATGGAGGAGGAAGTGTGATGATCTGGGGCTGTTTTGCTGGATCCAGGGTCGGTTCTTGTACAGAGTGAGAGGAACCCTGAACCTAAACAGCTACCACAGCATTCTGCAGCTCCATGCAGAACCCTCTGGTATGTTCTAGTTGGTCAGGGGTTCATCCTACAGCAGATAATGACCCAGAACATCAGTCCAAGCTATGCCTGAACTACCTTAGGAATAAAGAATGAGATGGGAAGCTTGAAAACATGGAGTGGCAGCACAGTCTCCAGACTTAAACCCCGTGGAGCTGGTTTGGATGAACTGGACAGAAGAGTGAAAGCAAAGCTAAGCAAGTGCCACATTTATGGGAACTGCTGCAATAGAGTTGGGAAGAACTTTCTGAAGAATATTTGAGTTCCACTGTGGAAAGAATGAGTGTTCAGTTGTTATATCTGCCAGACGTGATACTTTGATGAATCAAAAGTTTAGAAGACATGTTGGTTTCTAACTTGATTTTTTTAACTTCATTTATTTGTTCAATGCTTTCATTTCAGAGTACAATCAGACATTAAGATGCAAGATTCCCAATAAATAAATGGAAAAATTGGGGTGTTCTGAAACTTCTGACCGGTAGTGTACGTGGAACACTCACCTCCTTCATCTCGGCGGCTGCTGCCTTTCTGAGTTTTCTCTCCTTTCTTGCCTTTGCTTTTCTTCTGAGGACGACAAAAACAAGGAGAAGAAGGTTCAGTGACAGACTGAACGAAGCAAATCACTACTGCACACGCTCAGAAAATAAACCACCAGCTTCCATTAACACCTCAGGAAAACTAAGCAAACTAACAATTTAAGACAAAACGCTTAAAAGAAGGGAATAAAAACATGACGTGTTTCCTTTTACAGTTGAAACCAGGTCTCAGTGTTAGAGCTGAAAGATTTATCAGGATTAAATGTTTCATTTCAAATAATTAGTGCTCATTTTTAATGAACCTGCTTTGATAAAAAAAAAACAGCAAGAAAAAATGTTTTATTTGAATTTTACTGCCTTACTTTGAATCAAGGCACATTGTTGATACATTTTATGCTAACACAAAAACAGCCATTGAATACAGTAAATAAAGGTTGTTTCATCTTGATGCACGTCTATCAACTGATTAATCATCAATAAATAAGAAGACACTTTAGTTTGGACACCTGCAGGTACATGGAGGGCCAAGAGGCTCCAGTATCAAGAGATATGATTGGCTGTTTAGGATCCAGTGAGGAGGAAAGCGAACTTTGTGTTTTTATGGCAGTTTGAAACTATCATTCTTTCTAATACATTAATTGTTACTGATTAATCAGAGGTACATATCGCTGTAGTTTCACCGTTCAGGCCTGATTAATAACAGCTCGGAGGATAATAAACCTGGACGGGAGCAGAGAGTTCTGGTCCTGGTCCTGGTCCTGGTCCTAGTCTGGTTGTTAAACTGGAGCAGGCTGCTGGTTATGAAAGAGTCTCATTAGTGTCCACATGACTGAAGCTGGAACTTTCCCTCTTTTATTCCTGCGTTACGTAACTTTGGCTGCAGGACATCGAGTTTCTGCTGCACGTTTTCAGTCCGTCCACAAACCTGCAGGGACGAACCGACGCCTCACCTGGAGCACTTTACTGTCAGAACACCTGTCCGTCAGGATGAAGATAAAATGCTAACATGACCTTTACTAGTTACAGCTAAAGTTAAAATGCTAACATGACCTTTACTGGTTACAGCTAAAGTTATAACAGGACCTTGTTACAGAGTTATAGCTAAAGCTTAAATGCAAATATAAACTTTGCTAGTTACAGCTAAAGTTAAAATCCCAACTTAAACTTTGCTAATTACAGCTGAAGTTTAAATGCTAAAATGATCTTTACTAGTTACAGCTAAAGTTAAAATGCTAGCATAAACTTTACAAGTTACAGGTTAAGTTAAAATGCTAATGTCAACTTTTTGCATGATACAGTTAGAGTTTAAATGCTAATTTAAACTTTTTATATGTTACAGCTGAAGTCTAAATGCTAACAGCAACTTTTCTAGTTACAGCTGAAGTTTAAATGCTAATATGAAATTTTTACATGTTACAGCTAAGGTTAAAATGCTAACACGAACTGTTTACAGAGTTATAGCCAAAGATAAAATGCTAACATTAACTTTTTATATGTTCAAGCTAAAGCTAAATGCTAACATAAAACTTTTAATAAGCGCAATAGCTAGCTAAAGTTTAAGTGCTAACTTGAACTTTTTAATGAGCAATAGCTAAAGTTTAAATGCTAATTTGAACTTTTTACATGTTACAGCTAAAGTTTAAATGATAATTTCAACTTTTTATATGTTCCAGAAGTCTAAATGCTAACAGGAAGTTTGCTAGTTACAGCTACAGTCAAAATGCTAACACTTTTTTACAGAGTTACAGCTTAATTTAAAATGCCAACAGACTTTTTTTTACAGCGTTATAGCTAAAGTTTAAATGCTAACACAAACTTCTTATATGTTGCAACTAAAGTTTAATTGTTAACATGAAGTTTACACAGTTATGGCTAAAGTTTAAATGGCAATAGTAGCCTTTTATATGTTGCAGTTACAGTGTAAAAGCATGAACTAGTGCAGTTAACTGTAATTCTCATTGTCTTTCTGCTGTCAAAGTTCATTTGTGGTCCTGATATGTTAGGATGATAAGCTAGTTTGGCAAAGTTTAGAAACTTAGTACTAACTGACTTTAACAGAACGTAAACCCAAATAAATATAATTTGAAAGAGTCGGTAAGATGATCTCTGGATAAATCTGGTTTCTGCTGTCCGTTGAGCTCCTGTGCAGTGAGGTTTTTCCTGGTGGTGAAGTGCTGTTTAAACAGAGACGGCAGCCCCGGCTCTGATTTATGGCCCTTTAAAAAGCGAAGGGCCCCTGCAGGAACATATGCTTCAGCTCAGCACCACCTTCCTCCAGCTCGGAGGTGCCGACGCCGCCGAGCTCCACGTCGACGTGTTTCATCCAGATATTTACCGTTGGAGCTCGGAGTTTAAAGGAGGCGGGTGTCCGGTGTGCAGAGCGGCGTTTAAAGTGTTTATTCTTTAGGGCGTGATTGTTTGGCCTCGCTGTGCTTGAGCAATGTGATGGTGTGAGGCAATGCAGTAAGCATTTCAGTGTGTCTGGATACACACCTAAGCCGGTGTTTGTGCTACTGAGACCAGAGCTGGTTAGGGATTTATCAGTAGCAGTGCTGCTGCTTAATTAAAAGGGCTTGAGGTTTATTTCCTGCATATTCATTTAGTATGAAACTCTGGCCTCCTGTTGTTGATTGAATATTAACAGCAGATTTATGGCTGTTGGTGGTTTATTGTGTCAGACGACCGACTGTCTTACAGATGATTTGGAAAAAGCAGTGAGTCACTATTAGCACACAGATGCTTCAAAACAGGGAACATATCAGACAACAGCACAACCAGCTGCACCAGGTCATGTCAGAGTTTAAACTTTATTTTTTTTCCTGTAATAAGTAGTCACTTTACTGTAGACAAAAATAACAGTTGCATTCAGGAATTTTTGGATTTGAAAGGCAACAAAAAAGGCCAAAATGACAACATTTAATAGTGAAAACCTGGGAAAACTAAATCTGTACATGTTCACCTCTCTGATAGTGCTTGAACTGCAGCTAAAGTTAAAATGCTAACATTCACTTTTTACAGTTACAGCGAAAGTTTAAACGCTAATTTGAACTTTTTACACAGTTATAGCTAAAGTTTAAACCCTAACATTCGCTTTTTACAGAGTCAAAGCTAAAGTTTGAATGTCAATACAGAGAAAAAAGGGCCCACAGTGGGTAAAAAAGAGGGTTAAAAAGCTCGACCTTATGTCCCTAAAACTGTCCTCTCAGGTTCTGCACTAAACAGGACGACGACACTTGAGCAGAATAATGACTTGATGGATTCGATCAGCTGACTGAGCAGATTCACAGTTTAGAGCTGAGTCTGGCAGGAAACACATCCTCTGATTCATCCATCCTGCAGATAATAATGTACAGAGGCTGGTGCCAAAACTAATCAAACACCCCTAAAACACACTCAAATCTGTTTTTTAGCTCATCTGTGCAGCATTAAAGGCAGCCCAGTTCTACAGGGAAAACATGGATGCAGCGCTTTCCAGTGATACTGAAGAAAACCAGAAAACACGGTGATTCTGAGGCAGGAGGAGCGACGTTATACTCTGACTTCCAGGCAGATTTATGGGTGTTTATTTGCAACGCACACAGCAGATAATAATGTCCTGCAAAAGTAGCATAAGCTGCACTAAGTCTAAAAATATGTTTTTGTTTTCACATCGGACCGACTCACTGAAGTTTTGTTGTTTGAAGAAGCTTTGAGGGAATTAGGTTTAAAATCATCGTCTCGTGTTCATTTCAAACAAACCAGCATGTTTGTGCGCTGCGGTAATGACTGTTTTCCTCCTCTGAAAGCCACAAAACAACTACATAAAGTGGCACAAAAACCAACAGGAGCTTTATTCCTGAAATCCTGTTTGTATTTTTAAAGCCGGACTGGACCGAGGCCGGGTTCTCCGGATTCTCAGCCACACGACACAATCATCCTCAAGTGTTTGAATGTTCACCTGGATGAGCTTTAACCTGGAGACCAGGTGTGAAATGTCTCAGGAGAATCCGAACATTAAACCGAAGCTGCTGCAGATAAACTCAGCCTGAAATTCATCACCGACAAACAGCGAGTCTAGCTGCAGACGGAGAGGCGTCATTGAAGACGAATCAAAGAGAACCAGACGTCGTCTTTAGATTCACCTCCTCTGTGGTTCCTTTGAAGAGTTACGAGCTCAGTTCAGCTCGATTAAAACAGTATCAAAGCTGAGAGCCAAACCAGCAAATGGCACTTTATTCTAATTAATACAACCAGGAAGGTTTTAAAGGACAACAACTTAACTACTGACAACTCGTCCAGACTGATAGAAGCAGGACACATAAACTAAATTAGAAAAAGGTGTCCAAAAAGAACTCAAAACTCATTACAAAGGACAATTAAATGTCCAGAAAGAACCCGAAACTCACTACAAACTACATAAAAATGTCCAGAACAACTCAGAACTCATTACAAATGACACAAATGTGTCAAAAATGACTCAAAACTCATTACAAGTGAGAAAGAGTGTCCAAAACGACTTGAAATTTATTACAAATGACAAAAAAGTGTCCAAAACAACTCAAAACTCATTACATAATAACAAAATGTGTTAAAATGGCTCAAACATCATTACAAATTACATAAATGTGTCCAAAATATCACATAACAGTACCTAAATATTTAAAAGATGTAGAAACCCACTCAAAATTTATTCAAAATGACATAAATCTCGGACATCTCAGAATTTTAGACACATTTTTGAAGTTTGCAATTAGTTTGGGGTCTTTTTTGGACACATTTTTCTAATTTAGTGTATTTGTCGGTCATTTTGGTCACACTTCTATCAGTCTGGACAAGTTGTCTTTAGTTAACCTGTTTTCATTTCAATGGTCCAACGTTGCTTAAAATTAGTCCAAAATGACATAAAGTCAACCCAAAATTACTAAAAACGATTCAAACTGACTTTAGAAAAGTCCTGAGAAAAACAAGAAGTGAAGTCGTCCGTCTTCTGGGAGCTCAGACCGATTCTATTCTGAGCTGATCAAAGATTTACGCAGCTTTCCTCGTTACACAACTGATCCTGAAGCAGCGTCTGAGACGAGGCAACGTGTCCTCAGGAGGTTCGTACTGCAGGACCATCAGCTCCAGCAGAAACCCCATGATAAACCAGGAGCAGTCAGCGTTAGCAGCATGCTAACTGAAAATGATCACAACCAATCACATGATTTCTGAAAACAACATCAGCTGGTGATTTTCCATCTTCTTACAGCCATTATGGTCATTTCACCTGTTTTAGTGGTGATTTGCATTTTCCTTATAGTTATTTTGTCGCTTTTTATGATGATTTTGCATGTTCTAGTAATGATTTCATCTCTTTTTGTGATATTTTCATCTTTTTGTGGGGATTTTGTGTGTTTATTTGCTTCTTTTGGAGGTGATTTTGCAACTTTTTGTTGGGATTTTGAATCTTCTAGAGGCAATTTCATCTGTTTTTCTGATGATTTTTCCTATTTCTTGTAATTTTGTGTTTTTTGTGGCAGTTTTGCCTCTTGTGTGATGACTTTGCCTTTCTGGGGACATATTTCATGGTTTTCTTTTTTATTGTCTCCCTTTCTTGCCGTTTTTCGGGCCTCATAGTTGCTTGGAGTAATTTTTGTGTGTCTTTGTGGTTGTTGTGTCTCTATTTTTATTACTTTCAAATTAGTTTATGTTCATTTTGCATCTTTTTTATTGGCTATTTAGAGTCTTTGCAGCCGTTTTGCATCTTCTCGTCCGTTTATGTGTGTTTGTTGCAGTTTTGTGATTTCTGTTTTTAGTGGGTTTTAGTGTCTTTCTGTTAATTTTGCATCTTTTTTTTAAAATTATGTCTCTTTTAAGCCATTCTGATTCTTTCTGTGGTTAATTTTGCATCAGTTTGTGTTCATTTTGTGTCTCTTAGTGAGATATAATCTTCCTCTTGACATTTTGTGCGTGTTTGTGTTCATTCTACATCTATTTTGTGTTTATTTTGCTTCTCTTTGTTTATTGGTTTGTGTCTCTTTGCAGTCATCTGTTTGTGTTCATTCTGTGCCTGTTTTATTTAGTTTTGTCTCTTTTTTCATAATTTGTAGACTCTGATTCTCTCTGTGGTTGTTTGTGTGTCTTTGCTGTACTTGTGTGTGTTTGTGTTCATTTTGTCAGTTAATAATTAGTTTTCAGTCACTCCGTGTGTGTCAGACGTGGTGTCAGTTAAATGTCATCTTTTTTATCAGACATTACTTCTCTGTAAAAGACATTTTGATTTGATCCTGAGACGTGCAGCTCTTTGTAAACTCCAGAAACTCCACAGATCGATCGTCTTTCTGACTGTTAGTAAAATAACGACGGGGAACTTTCTGGTCACTTTTTGTGGGTCTTTGTAGTTGTTTCTATGTTTGTATTGGCTTCTTTTGTTTATTTTGTGTGTATTTTGGTCAGTTTTAATCTCTTTCTTTTTCATTTTGCACATATTTTTTCCTTGATTTGTGCTTTCGTTGCTGTCGTCCAGTTAAATAACACAGAAAACCTGCAGGACACAGAGCTGATACTGAAGTTATGCAGAAAATATGCAGAGTCCAGTGAAGATCCACTCAGAACTACAGACATTTAGACACTTTGAGTTTCATGAAACGTTACAACAAACTGAAATAAGACGAGAAAAATCTGAAGCTTTGAGGGTTCAGATGTTTTTGCTTCGTTGTCGTCTGTACTCTGAACACCAGCAGCTGTTCCACATGTGTTTTCCAAACCTCCACATCTGGCCGACTCCACCCTGAACTCTCAGGTGAATCAGAAACAGGTAAACCGGAGATCTCTGGCAGACAACAAGCAACAACAGGCAGCAGCAGATCTGCTGCTTTCTCTCAGCTTCTCAGAAAAGTTGCTTAATAAAGGATCAGAAACTCTATCAGAGTCCAACAGAAGGCCCCCGGACCTCATGTTGAACAACACGAAGCCTCGGCTGCTCCGTCATTTTCTATCAATAACCAGACGAAGACAGCAGCTGTCAAACTTTTACAACCAGCAGGAAGAAATACAGACACGAATCCTGCAGGACGGACGCTGAATTTACACCAAACGACACAAACACACAATGAAACCAAACTGAAACACACTAAAGTAAGACTCAAACACACTGAAACCAAACTAAAACACACTAAAGTAAGACTCAAACACAATGAAACCAAACTGAAACACACTAAAGTAAGACTCAAACACAATGAAAACTCAGATACAACACTAAAATACACTACAAAATGTTAAAACAGCGTAAAAACAACATAGGTAACACTAAAACACACCACAAAATGGTAAAACAACACTAAAGTAACATTAAAACAACCTAAAAGATACAGAAATACACAACAAAATGATAAAACAGCACCAAAATAAGACTAAAACAACACAGAATACACTGTAATACTGAACAGAAGCACCACTAAACACTGAAAGTTCCTGATTTACCCTCAAACTTGCCTCCATCACTGAAAAACAACAACACAACACTACAAACAGAATAACAACACAGTTTAACAGCAGCTGAAGCTAAACTGTTGGTTTCTGCTTTAATAAAGTCTCTAAAAGTTCATTTTCTCCGGTTTCAACATCTGGAATTCACCGAACACCAAAGAACACAAAGAAAAGTTCCTGTTTTCACACTTTAACAGCCGCAGTTTAACCATTAAAACGACCTGGAAGCAGGAAAAACGGACTTTTAGGGGCTTTTAAACCGGATAAAACGGCGCTAGATGCCGGTTTTAACGGACAGCACCGTGGGAAAAACCGTGACACAAACACGATGCGGGAGTAGAAACAGATGTGCAGGGAAACGGAGACTCTCCGCCCGGCGCCAAACCTCCAATCACGGGCAGCAGAGGAGCCGGACTCCCGGTCCGCCGACCCGGTCCGGTTCCCGGTACCGCCGGTTTCCTCACCTTACTGTGGCTGCAGCCCATCACACCTCCGCCGAACTCCGAGTTCTTCTTCTTCTTCTTTTCTTTTCTTTTCTTCTTCTTCTTCTTCTTCTTCTTCTTCTTCTTCTTCTTCCCTCTCTTGACAACTTTCAAACGCTGCAGAAAAAAGACCCTGAACGCACCGCCGGCCACGAGGGGGGCGGGGCTTCGCTGCGCTGCCTTCAGGGACACTCAGTAACTTTTCACCACAAACCTAATTATTACTTGTTTGTTATAAAAATGTGGCTCAAAGCGCGATTATTAATCAAAATAAAGGAAGGCAGCAGTCTGGGAGCCTCTGAAGGACAAAAACAGTCACTGAAGTGATCAGAAAGTTTAAAAAAAGATCTAAAATGATGACAGAGACACAAAACAACCACAAAGAGACACAGAACAACAACAAAGAAACACAAAACTAACAAGGAAGACACAAAATAACCACAAGACACAAAAATCGCAAAAACAAGAAACACAAAGAAACCCAAAAGATCGCAAAAGACACACAAAACGACACACAAATATCCCCCAAAAGAGAAACACAACAATCAAATAGAAACAGAAAACAGCTATAAAGAGACAGAAAACAACAAAAAGACACAAAATGACAACAAAGAGACACAAAAATCCCCAAAAAGAGATACACAACAGTCACAAAAAGAAATTTTAAAAACCACGAAGCAAACCAAAAGATTGCAAAAGACACACAAAACAACCAAACAACCATGAAGAGACACAAAACACCAACAGAAAAACACAAACAACTGCGAACAGGCAGAAAATAACCACAACAATGTATAAAATGGCAACAAAAAGACACAAAAAATCCAAAAAAGAGAAACACAACAGTCACAGAGAAACACAAAACAGCTACAAAGACACACAAAGCAACCACAAAAAGACACACAACGGCCACAAAGAGAATCACAACAATAGCAAAGACATAAAACAACAAAGACACAAAACAACACCAAAAAATTGAATAAAAAGGCACAAAACAACTAAGAGGCACAAAACAACCACCAGAAAAGAAACACAACAACAGCAAAGAGACACAAAACTGTCACAAAAGGCACACAAAAGCCACAAAACAACAAAAACATCAACATCAAAGACTCAAAACAAGAGAAAACAGCCACATAAAGAAAGACAACACAGAGACACAAAAAAACTAAAGAGAAACACAGCCACAAAGACACACAAAACAACAACAAAGAGACACAATAATATAACATAAGCACAATCGTTACACATGTGTCATAAACTCACCGGTTCCACAGCTGTACGGCCGCTCGTGTATTTTCCCACAGCACGTGAAGGCAGCGGCATGTCAAACTGTGACATGCGCAGTAGCGGGTCTATTGTCCGTGTGAACGGTTATGTTAATGTGCAGAGAAGAAGTTACACAACTGACCTCACACTTTGTACACGTGACGTCATGTTAGTGACTGTAAACAAACATTAGTGCTGCGTCACGTTGTCACATTTTAATATTAAAGCAACTGCAGCATGAATAAATATAAAGAGTTATATTTAGATTTAGGATCTGAATCAGTTTGAATAATCAACAACACATTAATTAAAGCCACAGCAGCTGCTGTGTTGTTTTCATCACTGTCGACCTGCAGCTGAACTCTGAGGAAAACTCTGACATCATCGCATTTCTACCAGCTGATGTCATAGCCGTGTGTGTGTGTGTGTGTGTGTGTGGTGTGTGTGTGTGTGTGTGTGTGTGTGTGTGTGTGTGTGTGTCTGATATGTAAACACAGTAAGTCAGCCTCAGTCTTCACGTTAAGTGAGTTTTATTCATTTAATCTCAGCAGCAGAACTTTAATCCGTCCATAAAGCAACACCCAGGTTAAAGTTCAGGAGCAAAATCTACTTAAAGTGTCAGAGTTGTTCAGTAAATGTGTCCTTGGTGAATGAATTTATTGGTTTTATTGTTCATCCCGACGCAAAAGTGTTTAAGCAGCATTTTGGTGTTGGAGCTGCTCCAGTTTAGTGCCGTGGATCTCAATGTGAGGCTCAGGGCCCTTTGAGGAGCCACCAGATCAACCTGATGGGACATACATGAAAACTAACCGGAGCTGCAGGAACTCTGGGAAAACTGCAACACAACATTTTCTTCTTACACCGATCGGGAAAAACATTCTCGAGGTAAGCGACGCACCTGGCCATCCATGTGAATTCTGAGTCATTTTGGACTCATTGTGGATAAACTGAGGTCATTTTGGATGAATTTCACCTCATTTTTGAAACATGTTAAGAAATTTGGATGAGTTTTAGTCATTTTGGACATTTAGAAAAACACGTTTGACAATATTTATGTCATTTTAGACTCTTTTTGAGTCATTCTGAGAACATCTTAGTCATTAAGGAAACAATCTGACCTTATTTTGGACACATTTGAGTAATTTTAGACTTTTTTCTGTTATTTTGGATCAATTTTGGATAAACAAGTGATTTTGGACGGCTTTCAGCTAATTGTGGACACAATTTAGACAAATTTTAGGAATTTTAGAAACGTTCTCATCATTTTGGACTATTTTTGGATAACTGTTGACCAGATTTATGTCATTGTGGACACATTTTGAGTCTAGTTTTGTGTAATTGCAATGATGTGTGCGACTAGAAGAATAGAGCTAGAATTCTGCTGCTGTGTTGGTGGATGAGGTTCAGGATTTAAACTCCGCTGAGCTCTGCTGGTTTCTGCTCAGGTTTTTTTCCTGCTTCTGTTTTATGGATGTTTATACGAGCAAAGCTGGAGGCTCATAAAACCCTGAAACACAGACCGAGGAGGAGGTTTGTGTTTGTGGCATTGAGGGTTTAAAGCAGCTGGATCTGATCTTCAACACAAAGTCCTTCACCTGGAGAAGAGTCTGGAGTCTGGAGAGGATCTCTGGGCTGAATGTCGGCACAGAAAAAACTTTAAAAGACGATAATTAAAGTTCCTCTACAGTTGTGAATGCTAGTGAAGCATGAAAAACTCCAGTAAAACCTCCAGTGTTCTTCTGAGCCCTCAGACTTCCTTTTCTCCAACAGTTTCCTGGTGTTTCCTCAGCAAACACCTGCTCAGCTTCGTGAGATCGACTCACAACACGGTGGAAATAACACAACACCTACACAATCTGATGTGTCGGCGTCTCAGAGTCTCTGAGAACATTAGATACGACTCAGTTACTGTTTTCTCAGTGAATGTGTTTCTGTTGTAGTGTGTGTCTTTAGGTTGTTTTGTGTCTCTTTGTGGTTGTTTTTTGTGTCTTTGTTGTTGTTTGTTGTGTCTTTAAAGCTGTTTTCTGTTCCTATGTAGTTACTTTGTGTGTCCTCAAAGCTGCTTTCTGTCTCTGTGGTGGTTTTGTGTCTAATTGTGGTTGTTTTGTGTATCTTTAAAGCTGTTTTGTGTGTCTTTAAAGCTATTTTGTGTCTTTAAAGCTGCTTTGTGTGTCTTTAAAGCTACTTTGTGTGTCTTTAATGCTGCTTTGTGCATCTTTAAAGCTGTTCTGTGTGTCTTTAAAACTGCTTTGTGTCTCTTTGTTGTTATTTTGTGTCTTTAAAGCTGTTTTCTGTCTCTTTGTGTTTGTTTTTCACATCTTTAAAGCTGTTGTGTGTAACTGGACTTCCACCAGTGTGTGTTCACCTGTCAGAGGTCGGCAGGTGATCAGAAACTGAAACCTGGACGTGTTGTGATCCTGATCCAATTAGCTGCTGCGTGCTAGCTGTGTCCGTCAGGATCAGCCAATCAGCAGTGAGCTCCGAATGGCATGAAGGATTCCAGGAGCTGAGAGTGGGAGGAGCTTCCACTGGTTTTATAGTTTTACAGACATCAGAGACCCTGATGACACGAAGGTGTGATGTCACCGTAGGAGTGACATCATCGTGGTCTTTATGAACCTGCTGATGACGACACAATGCGTCACAACGTGGTCGATTATAAAAGCAAACATGTTTGTGGGTCTGAACACGGTTTGATCGTCCAACACAGGAGCACCACACCCAAACTGACAGCAGCCATATTTGTAGTCATTTAAAATTGTGTTTAGTTTTTAGTTTGCGGTTGTTTTTTTTCTCTTGGTGATTTTGTGCTTTTAAAAAAAAAAAAAAAAAATCTATGTCTTTGGGGCTGTTTTACATTTGTTTGTGGTTGTTTTGTATGTTTTTGTACTCTCTTTGTGTCTCTTTGTGGTTGTTTTGTGTGTCTTTGTGGTTGTTTTGTGTCTGTGGTTGTTTTGTGTCTGTGGTTGTTTTGTGTGTCTTTGTGGTTGTTTTGTGTCTCTGTGGTTGTTTTGTTTCTCTTTGTGATTGTTTTGTGTCTCTGTGATTGTTTTGTGTCTCTTTGTGGTTGTTTTGTGTGTCTTTGTGGTTGTTTTGTGTCTCTGTGGTTGTTTTGTGTCTGTCTGTGGTTGTTTTGTGTGTCTTTTTGTGGTTGTTTTGTGTCTGTGGTTGTTTTATGTCTCTTTGTGGTTGTTTTGTGTGTCTTTGTGGTTGTTTTGTGTCTCTCTGTGGTTGTTTTGTATCTCTTTGTGGTTGTTTTGTGTCTCTTTGTGGTTGTTTTGTGTCTGTGGTTGTTTTGTGTCTTTTTGTGGTTGTTTTGTGTCTGTGGTTGTTTTATGTCTCTTTGTGGTTGTTTTGTGTGTCTTTGTGGTTGTTTTGTGTCTCTCTGTGGTTGTTTTGTATCTCTTTGTGGTTGTTTTGTGTCTCTTTGTGGTTGTTTTGTGTCTCTTTGTGGTTGTTTTGTGTCTCTCTGTGGTTGTTTTGTGTCTCTCTCTGGTGGGGTCTTTGTGAGTCCAGTGTTGTGGTGCTCTGAGGACAGCCTGGGTGTGTGTCGGCCTGTAGTTGTGTTTGTGGTGGGCGGAGCCTGCGATGGCGACACTCAACGGTAACGGAAAGTGAAGCAGCTGTTGTTGGATGGAAAGTTATTCTGACGATGAGAACAACAACTGCTGCTCCTCGGTCTGCCACGGAGACGACAACACGCTAAAAATACACACAAATCCACATTCCACACGTGAAGCTGTGTGTGTCTGTCCGTGTGTGTGATAATGTTCAGACCTGCTGCAGCTCCTAATATAAACTCAGACCAGCCGCTCTATAAATACTCCTCCCTGCATTGTGGAGCAGATTACAGTCCAGCGTGAGAAAATCCAAACACACTGAGCGACAGCCGACCCACAATACACCTCTGACACAAACTCTGTTGTGTTGACCTGAAACACCCACTTTATTCAAGAACATTCACATTTAGAATCCAGTGCTGAGTTTTACAGACAGGGATGTTTTGTGTGTCTTTGTGGTTGTTTTGTGTCTTTAATGGTTGTTTTGTGTTTTTGTGGATGTTTTTGTGTCTCTTTATGGTTGTTTTGCGTGTCTTTGTGGTTGTTTTGTGTCTGCTAATCTGACCTCCTCCTGCTCAACACAAACTTCAGGACTATGGTGTCGGATCCATTTTAAATTCCACTAAAGGTCACCAGAACAATGATGGCTTTCAGACTCGTTCTTTCACCTTCACAGCTGAAACCTCGAGGAGTCTCGTGTTCTCCGAGGAGCTTCTGAGGAAGATCATGAAAGTTTCCACCTCGAGGCGGCAGATGTTCAGATCAGAGACTCTCCTCGGGCTGCTGGATGATCGAACACGAGGCCGAGTTCTTCTCCAACAGGAAATCTGTGACCTGGAGTCTGAGAATTAAACTCGCCTCAGATACGACAAGCGAACGAAGATGAATCTATATTTTGGACTTCTGAGGATGTTAAATCTGATGGATTCGTGATGAGACGGAATTTGAATTATTTCTGTCTGAATTTCTCAGCTTGGCTCTTGGTCTCTTTGTATCTACTTTTTCTGCATCTCTTAGTATTTATTTTGGACATTTGGACAGAAATATGCACCAGCAGGAACTGAATCTGAATTATTTTATATTTGAATAAAACTTGTTTCACGTCGTCGTATTTTTCGTGTCTCTTTGTCATTATTTTGCTGTTTGTTTGTTTGCAGCTCTTTTTAGTTGATTATATATTAGAATTTCTGAACTTGAATAATTGTAATTTTTTATTTTCTCAACTTAAATATTTATGATAAAATTTGGAACCTAAATATTATAATTTGAATTTCCTCAGTTTAAATGATTGTCATTACATTTTATTTGAATCCTAAAATGTTTTTAAAATGATTTTGTCTCAGGATTTGAAAGTATTAAATTGAAATTTCATCTTCCAGTAAACTTGTGCTGAATGTAAGATTTAGAAATTTAATTCAAATAAGAGATTCAAGTTATTTTATTGCAGTCACTAAAACTGACAAATTCTAATAGAAATAATTAAAATTCAGTTTGTTGATGTTTCTACCCATAAAGCACACAAAAAGAACAACATACAAAAAACACACTCAGACAAGACACAATAAACAAACACACAGAGAGAAACACAGAAAAAGAACAACATACAAACACACACACTTCTAAGCTCCATGTGTGTAAAACTCTGAGTTTATTTGTGTTGTTTTGTTTTTATTGCAGCTCAGTGGACTTAAAGGACGTTTAATTAATTAATAATTCTTATTGTTCAGAAGTTTTCTGCTTGTTTTACAGTTTTACTCCTGAAGGAGGTGCTGCCACCTGGTGGTTGTTTGATTAATGCTTCATTCACTGGGTCAGTTTTCTACAGATCAAGTACTTTGAGCTGAAAATACTGCAGTACTTTAGTTGTAACGGAGTATTTGGACATCCTGAGTGTTGAAGGTCTCCTCTGGACGCTTCTGCAGCATTCAGATTTATTCATCATGTTATTTTTGTATTTTATCTGTTACATATTTTATATTTCAAAAGGTCGGGTTCAGGCTCCAAACCAGACTCCAGGTATTCTAACACCGGAGTCCCTTCAGCTTCTCTGAGCTCATTTAGTTGAAGGTTCACATCCTTTTCCCACCAACACTCTCAATAAAGACACAAAAGATCAGAATAGTTTCTGTGTTATTATTTTAGCTTCGTTATATTTGTGACCCGGATGAGGATCAGATCACATTTTAGAACCAATTAATGCAGAAAACCATGAAATTCCAAAAGGTTCACATCATTTTTCTTTCCACTGTACATGTCAATGAAACGTTAAACTTACAAATGATGCAATAACTAGAAAATCACTCAGAGCAGTCCTCCTCCAAGGCTGCTCAGTCCTCCTCCAAGGCTGTCCATTCCCCCATGTGTCAGAAACGCAGCATTTGTTTATTAGTTATTGATAATCAGAAATCACGACTAAATAGAATGTGTCCATTTAATATAGATGTTCCAACAAACACAATAACCTGAGCACAGGTGTGTGTTATGTATGTATGAGTCATTCCAGAACTGGAGGACATTTTACGTCCCATCCATCAAACAACATCCTAAAACATGCAGTCGTTGTGTAAATGTTCTTCTCCTGAGACCAAATCTAAAAAAACTAGGACAAAAGAATGTTTGAAAATATTTTAAAACACCAAATAAGTCTGGAGTTCCCCCTAAAATTACATTTTTCTTTTGTCCCGCCCCTCGTTTTGTTTCCTGTTTTCGTCGTTTTGTGTCGATAAATAAATGGAGAAATGACAAAAGTCAGACAAAAGAAGACAAAAAACAACAAAAACAAGACAAAATATTACAAAAATGAGACACAAAATGAAAAAGTGAGAAACAAAATGACAAAAAATGAGACAAAGGACACAAAACAAAAGACAGAAAAAATTTGACAAAAAAGTTACAAAGTGTCAAAAAATGGACAAACGACAAAAGTGAGACATAAAACGACAAAAAACAACAAAAACAAGACAAAATATTACAAAAATGAAACGACAAAAGAACAATGAACAATCTAGTATTTTACTTTCTGATCCAAACAACTTGTCATGTTCTCGAAGTGATTTTAAATTTACAGTTTTACTAATTTACAATCTGCAGTGGACCGGATTGGACCCTCTGGAGGACCGCTTTTGGCCCGCGGGCCGCATGTTGGACACCCCTGATTCAGACAGTTGAATATTTTTACGGTTTGTCCCCCGGGTCAGTAGGGGGCGACGGCGGTCCAGAGCTCCAGCAGGACGTCCATCTTCAGGTAAACTCTGCAGAACATGAGGAAAACTCCGAGAGATGAGAAGCCGATGAGAACCCAGAGAACCCGAGCGCTGAAGTAGAGCGGAGCCAGACTGGAAGAGACGGAACAGCTGATTGATTCTACGCTTCATGTCTCAGAAGAAGTGCTTCTGATGCTGGACAGACTGAAGACTTCAACGGCTTCAGGGAGGAAAAGAGTCTCGTTAAAGCTTGAAACCGATCTAAACCTGCTGCTGAGAGGACAAACTTCTGTATCAGTGGGACAGACTTTAGACAACGTCGCCACCTTCAGGTCACTCTGGGAATCACAGCCATCATTTAACCTTCACTACCTTCAGACTCAAACGTTACAAAAACGTTCCCAGAAACATTTTTAGAGGAGAAACAGAATTAAAGTTACTGAATGGAAGAGCAGAGAGAAGAACCAGCAGGGAAGTTATTTTTAATGTATTTTTAGTTATTTTTTGTCAATACTTGAATTATTTTGGACAAAGTTCAATTTGTATCAATTTTTAAATAGTTTTCGACAAGCTCTGAATATTTTCAGGTAAACTTTGAGCCATTTTGGACAAGTTTCTAGTCATTTTTCCACAATTTCTTTGTCATTTTGGAAAAACTCTTGGTCTTTTTGGATAATTTGGGATATTTTTGGGACATTTTGGGAAAGTTTTATATAATTTTAAACATATTTTGAGGCATTTTGGACAAAGTTTTATTCATTTTGGACACTTTTAAAGTAATTTTTCACAAATTTTGTGCAATTTAGGACAAAATTTGTGTCATTTTGGGCAATTTCCAAATAATTTAGGGCATTTTTGGGACATTTTGGGAATATTTCATATAGTTTTAAACATACTTTGAGCCATTTTGGACATTTAAAAAAAAATTGTTTTGGACAAAGTT
Organism: Amphiprion clarkii; assembly: GCA_027123335.1. NCBI lineage: Eukaryota > Metazoa > Chordata > Actinopteri > Pomacentridae > Amphiprion > Amphiprion clarkii. Next base: position 34,238,274 of record CM049578.1, on the reverse strand, counting down.
TGATTAATTTTTGAAACTTATTAAAGTAAACGTTCATGTCATTTTGTGCAGTTTTTAAACAGTTTTGGACAAGTTCTAAATGATTTTAGGCAAACTTTGAGTTTCAAATCATTTGGGTCATTATTGGACATTTTGGGGAAGTTTCATGTAGTTTTAAACATAGTTTGAGCCATTTTGGGCAATTTTTGAGTAATTTTGGAAAACTTTTCAGAAATTCTGGAGGAGTTTTTGGTATTTTGTACAATTTGAAGTAATATAAATGATTTGTACACATCCTTTTTCATTTTGGATGAACTTTAAGTATTCTGGGGAAAGTATCGTGTGATTCTGGACGACCTCTACATCATTTTGAACAAGTTTCGAGTCATTTTCTCCTGAACCTGAGAATATTTTTATGTTTTCAGAATTCTTACCGTCTGTGTGCAGACTCGGAATATCCCCAGAAGTAAAGGAGGCGTCCGTATAAATACAGCAAACCGCAGACTGAAGACACTCCTGCAACACAAACACATTTACTTTGTGCTGCAGGAGAACATGTGACTGGATGCGACTGGATGAGGCTGGATGCGGCTGGATGCGACTGGATGCGGCTGGATGCGGACTGCAGGTGTCGACTCACCTGGACTGAGGAAGAGTCCGGCCGTCCACAGCATGGTGATGAAGATGGGAAAATACTCGGAACAGTTTGCTCTGAACACAGAAGACACAGTTGATGAAACAGTCGGCAGCCTGCAGGTGGCGCCAGCAGCTCAGAATTATTTTTACTCCTTTAGTTTGGAAGCTGCTGGAAGTTTTCCATTTTTTTTCTCCACCTCAGACTAATTTAACCCTCCGAGCCTAAAACCTCCTAGAGAGGAAATCTGTATTAAATAAAGCTAAATAACTGATGGAAGCTGGAACTTGTTAAAAACGCACATAAAAACACTGTACAGGAGAAAGGTCACATTTATTTTGTGTTCTTTAACTTTTAATTTTAAATTGACTGCAGCTTTTGTTGTTCTGCAACGATGGTGTGGTTCAACCGGCAAGAACGAGACACAAAATGACATAATCGAGACACAAAATGACACAATCGAGACAGAATGACATACACAGACGGTTAAACTGTGTTTCATCGTAGAAAACTTGTTTCTAATGTTTGTAAAGCAGAATGTTCAAATAAAACTGCAGGTTTAATGAAGATTGAATGATTAAAAACTGATGCTGCAGCTTTAGTTTGGTTTGTTGTTGACCTGCTGTGTTTCCAGGACGACTTCCATTCACTGAACCAGACCTTAACTCTATCTTTAACTAAACTTCAGTCTAAAACTCGACAGCGACTCACTGAGCTCTGAAGATCCTCTCAAACTCCGGCGGCCCAGCGGTGGAGGGAGGAGAAACCGAATACTTCCTCCTGGCATAAATCACCTGGAGGGAGAAATAAGCTGCACAGAAAACACTGCAGTTATCATCACTTTTCAGTTTAATCAGCTGAAATGTCTTCAAATGTCAGAAACACACGAGTCAGCCGGCCGTCAGAGGAACAAAGTTCACACAGGATTAGTAGGAAATGTAAATATGGTTTGTGAAAAATAAAGAGGAGTGAATGAAAGCAGCCAAACGGTGAGAGCTGAGAGGAAAAGATGAAAATAAACTGAATCTCATCAACTAGAGGATTCAGAACGCTTCAAATCAAACACAAGACAACACAGAAAGTAGTAGACGATGCTGCTTTTAGTTCACATTACACAAAAACAAGACAAAAAATGACAAAAACAAATCAAAATGATAAAAATCTGACACAGAATGATACAAAATGATAAAAATCAGACACAGAATGATACAAATGAGACACAAAATGACAAAAACAAGACAAGAAAATGATAAAAACAAGACAAGAAAATGATAAAAACAAGACACAAAATGATAAAAATGAGACAAAATGATAAAAAATAGACACAAAGTGGCAAAAATGAGGGAAAATGAGACACAAAATGGTAAAAATGAGACAAAATGTTACAAGACAAAATAACAAAAACAAGACACAAAATGACAAAAACGAGACACAAAATGATAAAAACAAGACACAAAATGGTAAAAATGAGACACAAAATGACAAAAATGAGACACTAAATGATAAAAACAAGACACAAAATGGTAAAAATGAGACACAAAATTACACAAACGAGACACAAAATGATAAAAACTGGACTGGTGAAACAGGCTGGAAAATAATTTCAGTGAATTAAAAAATAGTTTAACTCCAGCAGGAGCCTGATTTTACCGACAAAGTAAAGAAAACGTGACATTTCCCAGAATGCCCCTCACCTTGCTCCAGGACGCCCAGCACGGTGACGGCACCGAGGCCGACCGACTCCTCCAACATCTCAGACAGGTGAGACACACACACCTGGACACCGAAGCAGGGAATGAAGCCACAAACATGCAGGGAACTCAGGTAGAACAGGACAGGTGAGAGAGAGGGCATACCTGTGAGGGGGCGGGGCCAAAACACAGCCAGCTTAAACAGTTAACCAGGTTAATGAGTGACCTCATGTCACTTTGATATCCAGTTTTATGGTACGCTTTTGCACTAATGTCCAGTTTTGTGGTACTTTTTTTTCATTAATATCCAGTTTTATGGTACTTTTTGACAATAACATCCAGTTTTATGGTACTTTTTACATTAATATATACATTATCCACCTGATATCCAGTTTATTTATGAAAAAACCCACACAGAGACACAAACACACAGAAACCAAGTTGTTTCTAAAGAACTATATTTACATAATACTCTTGTTTTACAGAGAACCATATCAAAAGTATAAAATACTTACAAAAACTCCGCTGCAATATATAAAAATAACTTCTATCTTCTCCAGGTCATTAGGAAAGGCTTACATACAAAAAAATATATTTATAGACATTTACACAGAGCCCCTGCACAACAGTTCAACCCAGAAAGGTCCGGAAACCCAAGACTCGACCGGAGGATCGGAGCGACGGAAACACGAAACCAGCCCCAAACCAGCGTTTATCAGAACGGTACAAATAAAATACACAACGAGTCTGCAAAAAAACACAAATCCTTGGACAAGTCGACAACAGTACAGTAGATAGGACGACCGCTCGCTGGTCCGCCTTAGACGGGACGACGGCCGTCAGACAGAGGTCTCGGGTTTTGATAGGAACGATGAATCGTCATTGGTCTACGGAGACGAATGTAGTGAGAACCGTGTGGACTCAACGTAAACAGCGTCCAGATTTAAACTCATCAGAGCAGCTTTAAGTCTTTAATGTGTTGGTTAGAAACTCCAGGAGACGTTTTAAAATGAGGAAAAGTCCGACAGAACATCTGATGCTGAGATTTTAATGTTCATTAATTTAAAAAATGAAAAGTTTAAAGTTCATTTTCTTGTTTCTTCGGAGGTGGTGGAGCTGCTGCTAACGATTATTTTCACTGTAGATTGCTGATTATTTCATAGAACAATCAATTAGTTTGGTCTAAACTGATCAGAGCAGCTTTAAGTCTTTAACATGTTTGTTGGAAACTCCAGCAGACATTTAACTTCACTAAAAGTCCAACAGAAGCTCTGAAGTTTCATTTCTTTATCTCTAAACCAACCAGAGCTGCAGTTGATGATTTTTCTCACATCTGTTGATAATTATCTGGACTGACGTATCAGTTGGAGGGTTTTAAACAGTAAATATTAAACTCTACACTCGTTATCAAGGCAAACTGGGACCATTAATTTTCACTTGTTACTGAGAATAAAATTCTGAATTTGAAGATTAAAGAAACATTTTGCTGTTAGAGCTGCAGCTAGCTTCTATTTTTACTGTCAGTTATCTTCTGTTGAGTCTCTAAAAGGTCAGAAAATGGTGAAAAATGTCGACATGAGAAACATAGTATCGTTTTTAAACTGAAATAAGACTCATCACAGTAGCAGCCGTCGTGTTCTTGTTCAGATTTTGAACAGAAGAGACGCTGCAGATTGAAACTGCAGCAGAAAGTTTTCAGCGATGTTTAACTCCGAGGGTCTAAAAGCTGTTCAGAGGGCAGAGCGGAGCTGGTCAATGTGCTCGTTTCATCTCATTTTAAAGGACCACTTCTCTGTTTCTGTAGGTTTTACAGTGACAGGATGATTCTGAACGGACTAAAGAGTGAATCTAAGTGTTGAGTTTAAAGCAGATCTAACAAATGTGCAGCGTTTCCTTCAGACAAAAGAGGAGAAACGTCTCATTAAAGACACCGACAGCCACCAGCAGAGCGATATTGCTCATGAATTTAACTCCGAGCTGCTGGAGAATCACTCCTCACGACTGCAGATCATTTTCCTAAACACAACCAGCTGAAGTGTTTCAGATATTTTAATATCCAGCAGCACTTCTCTGCATTTATTTCTCTACAGTATGAAAATCAGCTGGCTGGAGTCGTAATGAGGCAATAACAGTAAATATAGAGATGGGTTCAAGTTTGGAGTCATTTTTTATCAAATTCCGGCTTAAAACTTGCAGTAAAAGACGTACAAAAACACAGAGCGGTCCTTTAAAATGATTCGTGTCGGTTTCCTTCAAGCTGACGGCCTCTAGGTGGCGCTGTGGGGGCAGGTACAGTGGTTCAGCACTGAGCCATAGGTTCAGTAGTAGTCTTAGTGCCACTCAATCCATAAACACTGCAGTGTGTGATAGAATATTTATATATATTTATATACATACACACTACTAATCTCCATGTACAGTCAGTCTGCAGCCCAACAGGTTTACACTCCTGGTAGAAACCAGTCAGAAACCAGTCAGAAACCAGTTTAACATGGTTTGGTAACTCAATGAAGTGAGATCAACTTTAAAGGAGGAACATCTTCAGTCTGTTCTGTTGCTACGGTGAAAAAAGTAAAACCTAAAGTAATAACAGAAGTAGATTTAAGTCATATCACAACTGACGGCCTTTAAAAGCAGCTGAATTATCCAATAATAACCAACATCCTGTAACGACCTGTAGTTCCAAACACTGATTTTAAATCATTTCTCAGCAGATTTACAGACGTTTGGTTTCAATCAATTTCTGTTTGGGTTTGATTAAATTAGCAGAAACTGCAGAGAATATTTGATATTTCATCCATCTGCCAGTCAGTTGTAGAGAATGAAAACTAATCTGGACGACAGGAAACAATCTGTAGAACTTTCACCTCCAGCTGAAGTTAAATATTGTGATTTAATCCTTTAAAACCAAAATAAAACATTATTGGCTGCTTATTTTATCGTAACGTTCACCATCATTTCTTTGTCACAGATAACAATTATTTCATACTTGATCAGTAAAGATGTAAATCGATCGATTGCTGCCGTATTGGAGGGTTTCTACTGGTTTCTGCAGGTTTCATGGAGACTTTGGTTCTACCAGGAGTGTGGTTCTGGTTCTGAGTCTGGTTCTGCTCAGCTGTGGGTCGGCCGACACCTTAGTTTACTCTAAAGCAGCTGATCCACTGAGCTGACTGACCTCTGAGCCCTGGCTGCTGATTGGCTGTTCTCTGATGACCCTCCTTCCTGTTTCTTGGTTGCAGTGATGTGGCGGCGGGTCCAGACGCTGTGGGTCGACGTGTTCTACCGACCGGACCGAGCTTCAGTCGGATCACAAACACGTCGTCCACAGTTGGAGAGCAGAGAGACGGAGAACGAGGCCTCAGCTAGGCGGCTAACGCTAACGGCTGCAGGTCCAGGTGCTCCAGGTGTTCTAGGGGTGGCTGGCTAGCAGCTCGTCCAGGTCGGCCATCCACTCCTGCGTGCTCTGGCCCTTCAGCAGCGAGTCCACCAGCTCGCTCTCGGCGGCGAAGCTTCCCGACGCCACGTTGTATCCGAACGACACCTGCTGCTGCTGCTGACCGGCAGTCCTGCTCACCTGGTATCCTTGGTTACACTGTAGTCCCTGGCGACTGTTGCCCTGCGGCTGTCCGAACGCCGCCAAGTCAGAGAGGACGGCCTGGTTCTGATTGGCCTGCTGCTGCTGAGCCTGCTGCTGATTGGCCATCGGCTGGCCCAGGCTCTGGGGGTTGGGTGGCGCCCTCTGCTGGGCGGCGGCCATGTTTGTCTGCATCATCTGCTGCCCGGCGTTCAGACCTCCCATTGGACGTCCAGCAGGGTTGGAGCCAAAAGGGGCGGAGCCCGGCGGCATCTTGGCCATGCGCTGCTGCTGCTGCATGTGGAAGGCGTTGGGGGGGCTGCTGAAGGCGTTGGGGGGCAGGCCTGCGTTACTGGAGGGCGGCTGGTTGGCGAGCTGCTGCTGCCAGGCGGCGTTCTGACCGCCCGTCATCCCGCCGGGCATCGACCCAGGGAGGCCGCCTCCCATGCTGCCCTGCATGGCGCCCGGCATGCGGGCGGCGGCGGCCAGCTGCTGCTGCTGCTTCAACATGGCGGCGTTGGGCTGCGCCTTCAGGTGCTGCTGCTGCAGGAGGTTCTGCCTGTAGGAGGCGCTCATGGCGCCCAGGGGCTGGCGCTGCAGGGCGGCCTGCTGAGGCGGGTGGGCCGGGTGGGCGGGGTGCAGGTTCATGCTGCTGTAGCCGGCCCCGCCCCCTCCACCGACACAGGAAGAAAGACTGATGTCAGCCTGGCTGGCGGCCGGGGGCGGAGCCACGCCTCCCGCCGGCCCTCCAGCCTGACCCATGTTCATACCCAGCATGCTCTGGTTCTGAGGGAACATACGGGAGCTGGGGGCGGGGCCTCCCATGGAGCCGACGCTGCTCATTGGCTGAGAGGACGCTGTGAAGAAACAAGCAGCTGTTAGACAAATAATGAACATTTAAATAATCACTACAGAGTAATTATTATTATATACAGTGATGGAGAAACGTTTTGGGACACCTCAAACATTTGCATGTATTTGCATTAAGAATCACTCTCAGGTCTTCAAGTGTAATTTCAGTCACAGCCATAGTACTAAACAAATCCTAAAAAAAACATGGAAAACTTAAAATTGATTGGTTCCATAAAAATAAGAAATTTAGAGTATTGGGTCAGTTTGGTAGAATTTAGTTTTGGTAGTTTTTCTTGTAAACAATAAACAAAAATAATATCTTTTGTATTTGTTTGTGTCTGTCTAATGCAGCCACACCTTCTGAAACACGATAAAGATTTTTCCACAAACATTTCATGATAATATTTGAGATTGTGTAAAATTGTGTCCAAACACTTTTTTTCCACCACTGTATGTTTTTGTTATGTACGTATGTTTTTGGAAGAAAAGGGCAAAATATAAACGCTGCCGTTAGAGACGCAGTAAACGACTATTTTAGAGCTTGATGAGGTTTGAGCTGCTGACAGTTCAGTTATTTCCTCTCTGTCCTGATGCTACAGTTCCCTTCATTTTCCATTCAAATCAGCGGTGAGCATCATTTACACATCGGCCGAGAGAATGTTTGTCCTGAACGTCACGGCAGCAGCCACAATATCCACAATATCCATCAGCAGATGAAACTGATTAAACTCTTCCTTCTGTAGAACAAAACGTTATTTCTGCTCCACTCCTAAACTAGGGTCGGATTTCTATAATGCAGAATACCGTAAGCTCTAAACCATAGCATCTAAATAAGGGTTAGTCGGGTCTGAATTTTAATATTTAAACCAGTCAGGTAAATTTGTATAACATGTCAGATATTAAGCTTAATAATTAAACTTGTTAGGTGAACTTGTAGTGTCTAATTTCTCTTTTGGAAAGCTGTTTTAAATGTGATGTTTAATATTTTCCGTGTGTGAAAATCTAGATTTTTGTTGCAGCATAAAGAAATGAAAAACCTGAATCCTTAAAACCTGTAAGCTGTAAATGTTGGTATTTTTATTTTCCACTTGCGTTTGTTGGTTCACGTTAGGACTGAATTTAAATAGTTTTTAGATAAATTCTCATTACTTTAATAACACTAAACACAATTTACAACATTTTAAATTTCTTTGTGTGTCACCATGAATCAAATAAACTAAGTTGTCAGTTTTTGCATCATTCTGCAGCACAAAAAGCAGAAAATGTTCATTCAGTTGTGCTCAAAAAACATATTTAACATATTTGAATGTTGGCAAAGAGAAAACAGTGGCGTTATTGTAATGCTGCAGTTCGACCACACAGATCAGGTGATTTGTTTTTTCCATAAATTCCTCCTGCCAGACGTCTTCCTGAACTGCAGGTCTATAAAGGACATTTATCAGTGAATCGTCTCCGTTCTGAAACTTTTAAGCAACATTATTCAAAAACGGACAAATAGATTTGGATGAAATTTCCAGTGAAGGTCAGAAACAACACAAAGACCAAGTGATTAGATTTTAGCAGTGATGTGGCTTATAGTCTGGATCCACTGATTAACCTTCGTGTCGTCCTGTGGGTCAAAATTGACCCGTTTGAAAGTTTGAAAATGTGGGAAAAAAAACATTTTCACAGTGAAACTTCTGATGTCCACATTTTCAACATTTTTGGGAAATATTTGAACATTTTTTGGTGGAAAAAAAGAAATGTTAAAAATGTTTCTGAGAACATTCACAAAAAAAATCAACCAAAATGCAGCGAAATTCGCTGGATTTTGGTTGATTTTTTTGTGAATGTTCTGAAGAAAATATTAGAAGTTTTACTGCTATATATGGAATCACACTAGATATTTTTAGGATTTTTTTGGAAGATTTTTACTCATTTTTTGAAAATATTTACAAGAATTTTCTTGCCAAATTTGTTTTTTAAAATAAAACTTTTAAGGGAAACTTTTAAGGAATTATTAGTTTTCTTCCTGAAGGTTTTGTAAATTTTCAGAAATTTGGGGAATTTTCTTTTTTAATTTTTTAATTTTTTGGTGCCTGTAAATGAAGACAGCAGGAGGTTAAATTGTGTTTCTGAGTCCACTGTGATTCCGTATCCGTACATAACATCCACATGCAGAACACACACCTGTGTTCAGCGTGAGGTCATTGTGTTTGTGGGTTCATCTATATTAAACGGACACATTCTATCGTGTCGTGATTTCCGATCATCAGTAACTAACAAATAAAGGGCGAGCTGTTTGTGCCTGCACCTGTAAACTGGTTGACTGGCTGCTGAGGGAACGGGTTCTGATTGGCCGGCGGTCCCGGCTGGTCCTGGTACTGAGGGGGAGGTCGGGTCAGGTGTCGCTGCAGCTGCTGGTCCTGCTGTCGCTGCTTCTCCTGAAAGAAACGCCAGATTCTTCATTAGAAACAGAATCTTTACCACGGCTTTAATAACTGAACATTTAACGACAAGGTTTCACAGCTTCGTTACAATGTTAGGACATAAAATGAACCTTTTTGAGGACATTTCTGAGCATTTTCTACATGAACTGATTTGTTAGAAATGTTAGAAAACGGTGAAAAACGTCGATCAGTGTATCCCAAAGATGACAAATGTCTTGTTTCATCCAAAGATATTCAGTGTACTGTCTAATAGGAGGAAAGAAACCACAAAATATTTTCATTTAAGAAGCTGCAATCACAGAATTTAGACTGCTTAAAAAACATATCAATTCTTCAATTGATTATCAAAGTAGTGGCAAATTTAATGTTGAAAATTGATCAGTTTTCCAGTAAACCTTTTGTGTCTCCTGCTAGTCAGCTTGGACATTGTTGAGCCTCTCTGCAGTGGATTTTCATCACACTGTGCTCCATTATGTCATCTATTTGAGTTCATTGGATGTATTTAAGCCTGATTCATGGCTTTGCAGATATTCTGCATCTCTCTGCGGTTCTCTCTTTGTGCTAAAGTTTCCCAATGTTCAAGACGACAAAGGTTTACAGTTTAGAGGAGGAGATAAACCAGAGAATCTAAGAATCTGAACTGACTAACCAATCATCAAACTAGTGGCTGATTAATTAGTTAATTAATTAATTAATCAAACAGCAGAAACATTGATCACTGCAGCTCTATATCTCCATGAGCCAACAGCGCCCTCTAGTGTCTGGAATGGGACACTGCTATTTGTATTACTATTATTATTTATTTTAATTTTTGTCTCCTCTTCTTTCTACTTATTTTATTATTCTCTTTCTTTATTCCTAGAGTGAAAACAGCAGCCAAATCCAAATTCCTTCTATGCTGTGTACGTCGTCGGCCATTAAAGTTGATTGTGAGTGTGTGGACTGGAGATCCTCATTTCAGCCTCTCAGAGTCCAGGATGAAGTCTTTAACTGTGTTGTTATGTTCAACCAACAGCCCAGAGTCACTGAGTTTCCAGAGAGAGGAGGTGAAGAGCACCAGGTGAGTCGTACCTGTTCAGCCATGAGTTGCTGCCTCTGCATGTACTGCTGCTTCTGCTGCTCCAGGATCTGCTGCTGCTGCTGCTGTTTCAGAGCCGCTGCCACCACCTGGCTGTTCAGGTACGCCTGGTTACCAGCCATGGCGTTGGCCCCCGGCTGGGCCGACATGCCGTTGTTCCCGGGTGCTGACGTCATGGCGCTGGCAGGGCCGGGGCCGTGAGGAGGAGCCGGGTACGAGTTCTGGTCCTGTTAGCCACAAAAACGACGTTTTAACAGCAGAATTTGGAGGTCATTTGTAAAGGAACATAATGCAGATTCATCTCTGTGGAAATCTCCTTAAATATGCACGATATTCTGAAACTGGAAACGGAGCAGAGCAGCGCCGCTGCTGGGAAAAAATCCTAGAGGAAACACTGTCATTGATAAAGTTCCTGCAGATGAAGAAGTCGCAGGGATTTTGTTCAGATTTGGTTCCTTTTATCTGAAATGATCCATTTGTCAAACATAAACAAGAACAAATGATCGTCTCTCACATTACAAACCAACACAATGGTTTCACAGACCTGGAAAGTTCTGGGAGTTTCAGGTTTTCCAGGACATGCATCATATTCCACAGCTACAGATGCTGCTTTTTTAAAAAATGTTGTGTAAAAAAAAAATGTATATGTAACATGTGAAGTTAAAGCAAATTAATCATTCAGTTTCTATAAAAGTGATTTAAAACAGCAGGACAGTCTATTTAGACTGTTAGTGCCCTCCAGAGGCTGCAGAGTTTATTACAGCCACTAAAAAGAAATGTTTGGGTCAATATTTGCATTATTAATTTGTTGTCTGTGTGACTAAGTTTGTCCTGATTGTGTCTCTGCAGGAAAAGGGTTTAACAGTCGTTCTGGATCCACGTCGGGCTGTCTGATGCCACCATCGAGGGACAGAAAGTAAAGTTTGAGTAAACGGATTACGGGTTGTGATAATAAAGTGTGAAGTGCAGCAGGAACATGGTGTCCCGTCTGCCCAGAGGAAAAACACAGGCGGCAGCAGCAGTGGCGGCGGCTATATTTAAATCCAGAGAGGGAATATGAAAGGCTGCTTTGTCACGGCCTCCTCCACCCCCCTCAGAGAGACTGAGCAACCAGCTGCTTGACCCAGACGCTCACTCCGAGGCTGGACGTTAAAACGAGGGGCCCGGTGGAACAAAAGGCCTCGATGCTGATGCTGCTGCTGCTGCTGCTGCTGCTGCTGCTGGACGGACACCAGTACGACCAGCGACACTCGCCCTGGAGCTACCTGTTTATGAACCCTAATGTATTCTAGTCTGTTATTAGAGTCACTCCAGGGGGAAAAAAAATCAATCAGACCCTCCCACCTGACGCTCTGACCCTGAAAAAGTCCCTGGAACTTGTTGTGATAAGACACAGCTGCCCAGTGCTTCAGCGTCTTCTCTTATCTTTACATTAGCCAGGAGTCATTCCACCTTAAATCAGCCACATCTGAACCATCTGACTCTCAGAATCTACAAAAACTGTCGTATGTTTGTTGAAGCCACGCAAAGTTTTAGCTTCATCAGGTCTGTAAAATCATTGTCTTGAGAGGAAAATTTGTTCTTGTTCATGTTTGACAAATGGATTATTCCAGATAAAAGGAACCAAATCTGAAGAAACGTCCTCCCTGAACCTCCTCAGAACCATCTGGTTCTTCATCTCCAGCAACGTTATTAATGTTCAGCGTTCTACCTTCATACTATGAATATTTCCAGAGTTCCAGGTCCTTGAAGTCCATAGAGGTGGGTCCAGATAGACACATGACATTTAGGAGGAAAAACACACCTGAGTTCTGATAAAAACTGACACTAGATCAGTTTTACATCCACCCGGGTGTCGCTGTCTGAAGATAATCAAAATTCAAGTAATTCTGGATGATATTTGTCATTTTGGACAAAATTTTTGGTCCTATTGAACATTTTTTGAATATTTTGGGGAAATGGTGAGTCATTCTGGAAGGTTTTAGTCATTTTTTTGGACAAATTTTAATAATTTTGTGCAATTTTGGACATCTTTTGAGCCATTTTTGACTAAATGGAAAAATCTGGGATGATTTTTGTGTCATTTTAGACAACTTTCATATAATTCGATGAATTTTTAATTTAAAAAAAAAAAAAAAAAAACACATCTGAGCTCTGATTAAAAACTGACACCAGATCAGTTTTACATCCATCCAGGTGTCACAGTCTAAACACTAAATGTGTTTTTGTTAATTTTCTCTATAACCACCTTTGAGCATCAATATTATGGGCTGTATCAGAGCTGCATGTCACAGAGACTAAACTTTCACAAAGACACGTAAAACAATCAAAACGTCACTAAAAGGACAAAAATGAGACACAAAATGTCCCAAAACATCAAAAACAAAACAAAATAATGATCGGATCAGTTTTACATCCGTCCAGGTGTCGTAGTCTGAACACTAAACCTGGTTTCTGTTCAGTTTCTCTATAACCAACTGTGAGCATCAGTATTATGGGCTTGTATTTATCCTGCTGTTTACTAGTTTGCTCAGCTAAGTTTACCGTTTTAGTTTTTTAACCACGAGATGCTAAAAGGTTTCATCTGCCCTGAAGAGAATCTGAGCGGCTGCTGTTTCTGCTGCTGGTCAGACTGAGGCGTGATGGAGGTGGCTTCAGAGCTTCTTACCTGTGAGTGCGGTATGTGCTGCCGGAAGTTCATGCTGTTCTTCTGTTTGATCTGCTGCTGCTGTCGGAGCAGCGTCAGCAGGGCCGCCTTGTTCTGGTTCTGGGCGTTGGGGGGCCGTGGCGGGCCGGGCCCCGCCTCAAAGTGCGACAGAGGTTTGGTGTTGTTGTAGTTCAGCATTGCGGTCGGAGCCTGAGCTCCAGCGGCCGGCGGGTGGCTGAGGGGCGGCCCCGACGTCAGGTGACCCAGCATGTTGGGGTGTCCGGAGGGCCCCTGCATGTAGCTGCCGGCCCCCGCCTTGGGAGAGCCCTTGTTGGGCTGACCGGGCATCAGCAGCGGCTTCTGGGGGTTGGGGTTGAAGTCCTGCGGGTACAGGGAGGGGCTTGTGGGCTTGTCCATACCAAAGCTGGGCCCTAGTGGGCTCTGAGAGGTGTTGGCCATCTGGGGCCACGGCGAGGGGTGGGCATGGGGCGCCTGGCTGTGGAACTTGGCCCCTGGCTGCGGCTGCTTGTGGATCTGGCCGTGGAGGTGCTGGGCTCGCTGCTGCTGGGCGGCCAGCTGCTGGAGCTGCTGGGCGGGGGACAGGTCTTTGGGCCCCGGGGGCCCCGGAGGGAGGAGGTGGTTGGGAGGAGGCTGCAGCTGCCTGGGGGGAGGAGCCGGCTGGGAGGGGGGCAGGGCCGGAGAGGAGGCGGAGGAGGAGGCAACAGGGGAGCTGGTGGGGTGAGGAGGTGGTCCGGAGGAGGTGGACCTGACGTGGGGGGAGCCGGTCCGAGAGTCCTGCTCGAAGACGGCCGAGGCCGGAGAGAACTCGGCCTTCACGCTGACCAGATCTGGAGGGAGGAGCCCCGACGACTGGCCTCCTCCTGCTGCTCCTCCCGATGCTCCTCCCACCGACGCTCCTCCACCAGGAGTGGGCGCCAGCTCCAGCGGGTCTTTGCGGTCCTCGAAGCCGTCGTTGAGGATGTCCTGGATGTCCTCGTAGGCCACGGAGCAGTTCAGCTCCTCCATCAGCTCCGTCCACTCCTGCTCATTCAGGTTCAGGTCAGGGAACAGGCTGTTGTTGCCGCCGCCTGACGGAGGCATGATGGGCAGGATGTCGTCCGGCTCCTGCTTCATCTCCTTTCGATGGAAGTCCGACCCCGGCTCCCCGCCGCCATCCGCCGCCTCCCCCGCCGGCCCGTGGGTCCCGTTGGAGCTGAGCGAGTCGGTGATGCCCAGTTTGGAGTCCAGCGGGGAGCCGTTGGTGGTGCCGTTGTCCAGGCAGGTCTTCTTGTTGGGGGGGAAGCCGTCGCTGTAACCGTTGACCTGATCTCTGCCCAGCGGAGAACCGGCGCTCTCAAGCTTCCTCTTCACCGTCTCCTGCAGCTGGACACAAACACAACCAGAGAATGAATGACAGACGGGTTATTGATACTTCAGACAAATTTGATCAAAGTTCTTGATATTTCAGACCAATAATATCCAGGTTATTGATGCTTCAGATCAATAAAATCCAGGTTAATGATGCTTTTTTAGATAAATATCTACGTAATTGATACTTTTTTAGATTAAGATCCAGGTTATTGATGCTTGTTAAGATAAATATCCAGGTTATTGATGTGTTTTACAATAATATTTAGTCCAGGCTCATAACAACTTATCAGGGCCTCTTTTTTTTTTCTGACCAACAGTTTTCTATGATTTAAAAAACTGAGAAAAAAGCAAACGTGCACCAACTTTAGTTCACATCTTAACTTAGAGATGTCATCATGAATGGACTAAGAGCTGTGGAACAAAGCCAGCTGTTGACCTGTGACATAAGCTCCATCTGTCAGTGCAGCGTTGCAGCTGCAGGGGGCGCTGCAGCAGACCTGCAGGTCAGACAGCTGCTGCTGCTGTTAATAGAATCGGCTGCAGGCAGGCTTGCATAACGCCGACAACAAAGAGCTTCCTCAGAGCAGTCAGCAGATCGATGTGTCCACTCTGAGGCAGCTCCAGCGCCGGATCTGAGAGCTTCCTGCAGCACGTCAGCTGATCCTCACACGGTTTAGCTGCCAGGAAACCGTCCAGGAAACTGTCCACACCTGCAGCTGGAGGAGCAGCAGCAGCCAGGTGAAGCCAGCAGAGCAAACAGATGCGGTGTCTGTGTGGCTGATGATTATATTTATCAGGTTAGCTGCTCAAATATGTCCCCAAGTATGAACTCAGGTTAGTCTGATCGGTCCAGTCTGAACACTTCTTCTGTTAGTATCCAGGTTACTGATACTTTCTATAAGATCCAGGTTCTCAACATATTCTTACATTTTAATCAAGGTTTAGTTTTTGGTTTTTTAACACTTTTAAAATGTTAATAATCAGGTCATTTACGCTTTTGAAAATTAATATCCAGGTTATTGACACTTTTTAACATTAATGTCCAGTTTTGGTGTACTTTTTAACATGATTATCCAGGTTATTGACACTTTTTAATATTAATATCCAGTTTTGTGGTACTTTCTAACATTAATATCCAGGTTATTGACACTTTTTAATATTAATATCCAAGTTATTGACATTTTTCTACATTAATATCCAGTTATATGGTAATTTCTTACATTAATATCCAGTTACATGGTACTTCTTTACATTTATTGACACTTTTTTCCATGTAAATATCCATGTCTTTGATACTTTGCTCTATTAACACCCTGCTTACAGTTGTTTAGATTAACATCCAGGTTACTGATTGTACATTCATGTGATGAAATCAGACAGAAAACAAAGGGAGACAATCAAAGCTTGCGCCTCATTGAACAGAGGGAGAAAGGCGACGTCTTGTCCAAAAAATGCTGAGAATTTCCTGATGAGCCGGAGCCCAGCATCCAAACATTTGGAGGGCAGCTCTGAAGTCCTGCCCCATTCTGCTACAGATACACTTTATTTCCTCACGCTTTAATCATGTGACTCCTCAGATTCACACCGAGGGGTCTCAGGGTTCAGTTTAGTGTCACTTTAGTGTGTTTTTCTCGACGTGGTTTCATCCTCCTGTCTAGGAAAACCTCTGCTCCTGTCAGCACAGATAAAAACACCTGCGTGGGAGTGCAGATGTTTGTTGGCTTCATATTCTCAGAGTCAGAGGAAAAAAAAATCACACAAACCAGCGCTTATTCAAATGACTTTTAGTTTCTGTTACTCCCTCGCCTTCCCTCTCATGTGAGCACCTTGGTTTCAGAAATCAAACTTTCATCAGTAGTTTCTGAACCAAAACACAGCATGAGCAACCAAAACACTTCCTCATTAGTCAGTTAGTCTTTAAATCTCAGCTGTTCATTGATTCATTATTCAAACAGTTTTTAACACAAATTATTGGCTCTAGCTTCTATAAATGTGAGAGAGAGGGGAACTAAAAGGACAGGTTTGGGATATTAACGTTCCAAAGTGTCAATAATCTGGATATTAATGCACAAAAAGTATCAATAAGCCAGATCTTTAGGCACCAGAAAGTCAATGTAGATAATAATGATCCAAAATGTCAATAATTTGGATATTAATGCACTTAAGTGTCAATAAACTGCGTATTAATGCACAAACGTGTTAATAATGTGGATATTAATGCACAAAAGCATCAATAACCACAATATTAATGGCCAAATGTGTCAATAACCTGTATATTTATGCACCAAAATGTCAATAACCTGGATATTAACGCACTTAAATAAACTGCAGATTAATGCACAAAAGCATTAATAATCAAGATATTAATGTCAAAAAGTATCACAAAACTGGATATTAATGTAAAAAACTATCACAAAACTGGATATTACCATAAAATATAGCATAAAACTGGATATCAATGTAAAATTTACCATAAAACTGGATATAAATGCACAAATTACCATAAAAATGGATATTAATGTAAAAAAGCACAACAAAGCTGCACTTTGTCCTTCATTTTCCCACAAGGGCAGAAGACAAAACAAAAACATCTTTCACCAGTGTAAAGACGAAACAAAAACATAATTTCTCTGAGCAAAAGGAACCAGAATTATCTTCACTGTATCTTTACGGAGCAGATCCGTTATTCCAGAAAACTGGGATTCTGAGCTGGACTGAGATTCAGGGAGACGAAACACAACCTGACGGAGAGAATCTGCCCCGAGGAAAAGCAGACCGGTGACTCACTGAACTCCTTCTACCTGAAATACAGGTCTGCTCCTCACCATGGTTACAGAGCTGCTTGGGGAAGGGGGAGGGGCTTAGTATACCAGTGGGATTATGGGTATTTGAGTCTGCAGACAGCTGCTCTGATCCAAACAGACAGAAGCTCTGGACAGTTTGACCTCTGCGTTTATCTCACACTGTTCCTTAACACAGACGCAGCAGTTTAAACACCTCCGCCAACAGTATCCACGGCGACGCCGGCGGCCTTTGTTATGGCTAACAAGTGTGCATATTTATCGTGACGCCTGGCCGGCAGATAAACGACGATTCTGGTGATTCATCCTGGAATTTCTGGCTCTCGCTCTGCCACAAAAATGCAAAATATCTGGTGTGTTTATGTCGTCTGACTGCTGCCCCCGCGCATGTTTTCAGCTCTGAAATTCTTACTTTGCAGCGCTGGAATTTTAAAAATGTTTACTGCGTTGTTACAGCTCATCGACATCAGCAGGAACAGACGCTGAATTCTCACTATCAACCCTTCTGTTTGGGAATAAAGTAAAGAAATGCAGACTTTTCTGTTTTAGATAAAGAATAATTAGACTCTATGAAGGTGTCAGGTGAAGTGTTTCCTTCATTAAGAGTCAATAATAACAGCTGGCTGCTTTTTTTCTGGTAAATTTCACTATTATTTGTTAATTAGATGAAAGTCACAGATAATTTATCTCTCCTGTTTATGTATTAAAAGGACTAAATAAGGATAAATGAGAAGTTTCTTCTAACTGCTGCTTTTATGTGCTGATTGTGAATCACTTCTTGAAGTTAATATGCAGATTATTCAGTCTTTTTAACGTTAATATCATAACATTACCATGATAAATAAATAAATAACATTAAAATCCAGGCTATTGATGCTTCTTACTTAAATATCCAGATAAATTACACTTTCTGAATGTTATTATTCAGGTTAATTAATTTTTTTACATTAATTTCCAGCCTTGTGGTACTATTTTATATTAATATCCAGTTTTTTCGCACTTTTTTACATTAATATTCAGTTTTGTGGTACATTTTTACATTAATATCCCAGTTATTGACACTTTTTTACATTAATATCCAGGTTATTGACACTTTTATATATTGATATCCAGGTTATTGACACTTATATATTAATATGCAGTTTTATGGTACTTTTTTACATTAACATCCAGTTTTATGGCATTTTTTTTACATTAATATCCATTTTTTTGGTAGTTTTTTACATTAATATCCAGGTTATTGACATTTTTTACATCAATATTCAAGTTTTGGCACTTTTTTACATTAATATCTGGCTTTGTTGTACTTTTTTACACTAATATCCATGTTATTGATTTTTTTTACACTGATATCCAGTTGTTGCGTTTGTGTGCTGATTGTAAATCACTTTCTGTTGTGTGTATTGTCTGCAGCAGATTAAAAAGAACTAAAATGGAATTCAAGTTTAATACGTAGTTTCTCTGTATTTGGAGGGAAAAAAATCCCTTTTAGTGTCTCATTTTTGGAATATTTTGTCTTGTTTTTGTTATTTTTTGTCTGACTTTTGTCGTTAGTCTCATGTTTTTGTTGGTTGTTTCTAATTTTTGTTGTTTTGTTTGTAGTTTTTGTCGTTTTGTATTTCCTTTTTGTCTCGCTTTTGGGTTTTTGCCTTTTTTTGTTGTTTTGTTTCTTTTGCTGTCATTTTTTGTCTAGTTTGGGTCATTTGTGTAATTTTTTGTCTCGTTTTTGTCCATTTTTTTTACTTTGTAACTTTTTTGTTTCACTTTTATAATATTTTGGCTTGTTTTTGTTGTTTTTTTGGTCTTTGTTTTATCTGACTTTTGTTGTTTTGATTATGAGGTAAAATACTACATGGTTCAGTCCCAGATGACTGAATGTTTTGTTCTTTTGTAGACACTGTGATCTGTAAGTTGTAATGTGTACATGATAAACTGCGGCATAAAGTGTCAAAAACCTCTATATTTACACACCCAAAAGTCAACAGCTGAAAGTCCCCAATAATATATTATTGCATGTACATCACACTAAATACAATTCATTTGGGCTTTTGACGAGAAGTTAACTCATCCAGATCCAAAATTTTCAGCTTACTAGTCTCATTATTTCTGTTAAAAAAAAGGTTTTCTGATTAATCTTTTGGCTCTGATGCAGCTGCCTTTCTTTTCATTTTTAGAGCAAATGTATATAAGGTCTAAATATCATCTCCTGGTGTCAATGGTTACTAAAAATCAGCATCAGTGCTATAAAGATGTACCGTTTTATACCACTGGAACATTTTTCTTTACCTTTTTTTTTTTGGTTAAAGGTAAATTATCAGGACATTAATCAATGGTGTGTTTGTAAAAGTGACTAAAGTCAATATACTGCTGGCTTTGAGATACACTATTTAGACCAGCATACATGACTTTATGTCACTATATATCAAGAAGATCGTAATATTTTGACATTTTACAAACAATATTACTAACAGATTAATCCAGAAAATAATCAACAATGAACATAATTGTTTAAAGCAGCCATAATATACTTAATTTCACAATATTTTTAGCTTAATGGCATTTAAAGGTTGACATATTTTTATTATCTTACTGTGTTGTTATTAAGATGAATTTTTTTGGGTTTCTTTTCATTTTGTGTGATTTATTTTGCCTCTATGGTATTGGAGCACGTCTAAAATAAATCAATAAATACAACAATAATAATAAATATGTACAGCAGAATCTGCACCTTCCCCCAGTGACATCAGGGGAGCAGCCAATCATTTGGGAGCGGCCGTGATGTGGCCCCGCCTCTTCCTCTTCCTGCTACCACAGAGCGGAGTGAGAATGAGGCGTTTCTTCACAGCGTTAGTATTCAGAACCAACAAAACGAGCGGTGAGTCAGCTGTGAGGGGGCGGAGGGGGTTTCTGTTCACACTGAGTCACCTCTCAGGACTCCAGTCACTGTTTGTCAGCCTGCTGTTCCCTGAGAACATTAGAACCAAACTGATGTTCTACTACAGTCACTGTTTGTCAGCCTGCTGTTCACTTAGAACACCAAGAACCAAAGCCTCCGTTCACTCTCAGCTCTTCCAGACCGATGATGAGGGAAGCTGCCCAAAGGAACCCTGGAGACTCCTCTGTGACTATTAGAACCTCCTGAAGGAACCCTCACTGTTCCTCAGTAACTAGAATCAGCCATCAGTCATTTCCTTTCATCTAAAAGAAACTCCTCAGTGACCATCAGAACCTCTTAAAAGTCCATTAGATTCCTTTGAATGACCCCAAACTCTTATGAAGAGACACTAGAACTCCTCCTATATCAGTTCTAAATATCTATAAACATCCTTAGAACCTCCTCAGTAGTTATCAGAACTGTTTAAAGAACAGCTGAAAATCCTGAATGAACGCTTGAACTTTTAC
Organism: Amphiprion clarkii; assembly: GCA_027123335.1. NCBI lineage: Eukaryota > Metazoa > Chordata > Actinopteri > Pomacentridae > Amphiprion > Amphiprion clarkii. The sequence continues at coordinate 34,217,813 of CM049578.1, read as the reverse complement.
AGACATCAGAGAACATCACCATGGACACCAGAACCCCTCAATGAACCTTGTCAATCACCTCTGAAGTATCGAAGGATCCTTAGAACCATCTCAGCAGCCATCAGAACATTTTAAATTTGAGCCTAGAATTCCTGAACATCTTAAAGACCCATAAGAACTCGTCCACAGAAACCAGAAGGACGTTGAGTAAATCCTAAATCGTCTCTAAACATTAAGACGCTTTAAAGAACCTATGATGCTGCAACATCAAATCAACTGAACACAAGTTCAAACATTGGTATGTTTGAGACTTTATACTTAAAGTGTAACAAAAACAGCAACACCAGTTTATTTATACTTCAAACATGAGATAAACCCTTTAGATGAGTTTTCACCATATAATATTTGACTCATGAGCTGAACGCCACGTTTAAAAATGATCCTATGAACAGGAAAATATTAACAACTATGACTGAGTTATTGTAAGCAGCTGCATTGTGCAGATGTCATTTCTAATAAAGTTTGTTGAGGTTTAATCTATGTGTTGTTTCAGCTGACTAATTGTTGCGTCTGTAAAATGTCAGAACAAGGACAACAGCCCAGTTTTAGTCTGAAGAGTCGCGACAAACCCAAAGAAAATCTGAAAAAATGCGTTGATTCATTTATTGTAAATCAGCTGATGTGCTCGTTAAATATTTGTCTCTGCTTTAAAAGACTAAAATAAAAAGACAGAGCAGGTCAGAAGTCTGAGGCTGGGATTTGGTGTCTTGCTCAAGGACACTTTAGCAGCATGAAGGGTTTGAACCAGTGTTTGTTGAAGCAACCGCAGCCAGACTGAAGGAAAACACGGAGGTCACGTGACCCGACAGCAAAGCCACAGTACAAACCTGTCAGAAGAACTTCCGTTGAACGAGGAGCTCACCGATCAGCAGCGATCAATGAGTGCGATCGGCTCTGATTTATGACCCACGCCGGCTGTTCAGGTCAGATGTGAGCTGAAACCACCCAGACACTAAACAGCTGACAGAGTCCACATTACTGCCTGTACCTCCAACCAAAACAGCCTCCAGCGCAGCTTCATCTGAAATGCTTCCTGGTGTTTCAGTGAGTTCCACGTAAACTGAGCTTTTCCAAAACAATGAACTAAACCACCTCCAGGCTGCTCTGCTCACATCCTAAGTGCAGGATCATCATTTATCTGGATTTAGCTGAGATCAGTCCTAAAGAAGGATGCTATGAGTGGCACAGAAGCTTGAGAATGACTTTTGGGCAGTTAGTAATGTTTGTGATCGATGATTAAATCAATACTTCTAAACCTGTTGGACTGTGAATGTAAATAAAACAACTTTACGGTGATTCTGGCTAAAATAAAACACAGTGAGGGTGATGGAAAGGAGCAGGAGGCGGCTGAACGCAGGTTTAACAGGATGAAACTGAACCGCTGATGATGATGAACCAATTAGAGACAAGATCAGCATCATTATCAGTTTCTAATTAGCCCAAAATGAACATTAACAGGTAGATAATTTCTGTCAGGGTGAGTGTTCACAGCTTTGGTTGAAGGCTTCGCCATAAAAATAAACACGGCGGTTAAGTGAAATTATTGTGCCAGTTATTACTCAGAAAAAAACATAACGTTGGAAAAAATGCAGTCCCTGATAGAACAGCAATAAGAAATAAATATGATGCATTGCTAAGAAACTAAAAGAAAAATGAGACTTTGAGAAGCGGTTTGCTCCCAGTTGAACATTGAGGATGTTACTGGATTAAATCTGCATGTTTAGGAGCCCCTCCTGCTACATATCTCATACTAAAATTGAATAAATAAACCATCATTAGCTCTTTAACAGACTCTGGATTATTTTGTTTTACTGCCACTACCTGTCCAAAACATACTAAAGTGAGCTGGCGCCAACATGTCAAGCATCTTATTTACTCTGAGTCCCTCCAGCTGTCACTGCTGTTGGTTTATCCCTGTTACAGCAGCCTGTTCCTCATGTGTTTGATATCTAACATCCAGCCTGTGTTGGTGTGTTTCAGCTCTAACATCCAGCCTGTGTTGGTGTGTTTCAGCTCTAACATCCAGCCTGTTCTTCATGTGTTTCAGCTCCAACATCCAGCCTGTTCCTCATGTGTTTGATATCTAACATCCAGCCTGTTTCTCATGTGTTTCAGCTCTAGCATCCAGCCTGTTCTTCATGTGTTTCAGCTCTAACATCCAGCCTGTGTTGGTGTGTTTCAGCTCTACCATCCAGCCTGTGTTCTGGTCCCACTCACCGCTATCAGCGTGCTGGTCCGGCTCTGCTCCGCCGCCGTCCCGCCGCTCTCTCCGTGCTCCGCGCTGCCGCCTCCTCCTCCTCCTCCGCCGCCCGGCGCTCTCTGGCCGGCCTGGTCGCCGCTGGTCTGGGGCTGCCGGTGCTTGTTGGACCGCTTGGCTTTGGCCTGCAGGCAGCGCTGGTGCAGGGCGAAGGTCTGCTGCCTCTCCAGCTCCAGCCGTTCCAGCGTCGCGTTCTCGTAGCGGCTCTCGCAGCTGTTGTGATGCTGCCGGAAGAGCTCGATCCTCCGGCGGAGCCGCTCCATCACCGCGCTGTGTCGCGGTGTAACAAAATCCGCCATCATCAATAAAGACTTGTAGTAAACTCCCGGCTCAGGTTTCGTCCATAAAATGCTGAATCTGGCTCTTTTTCACCCCCCCTCGCCCTTTACAAAGACTCCTGTGCTGGCTCCATGGAGGCGACCTTTGTCTTGCTAATGGCCTTCAGTCACAGCGGCACTCACTGCCGGAGAGGAAAATTAAGGTTTTGGGGTGAAAACCATCCAGCCTCCTGATTTTATTCACTTAAAGCCAGATATCTGTTGTAAACCAGCTCATTTAAGTTGCTGTGAAAAGCTACTGGAGCCACAATCAACCTGAGTTCAACCCAAATCAAAGGCACAAACCGCTGATTTAACCAAATCAACGCCTGGTGATTTTAATATGAACCCTTTAAATATTTTATTCAGTATTTACATTTCATTCAGTGAAACAGCTTCGCCATCAGACTAGCTGGTGTTTGGGTTAAGTTAAGTTAGCACATTCCTCCACTCTAAATCAAAGTTGAAGCGTCGAGTTTTCATTTAAAAAACTCCCGAGCTGCCTTTAAAATGAGTTCGTTCAGGAGTTCGGCAGCATCAGCCTCCGGTTAGACTCCCGTTACAGCGTTAACGGCTCCGCTAAGAGCTTCCTAACGGTTCAACAACTTGTCCCAAACTTTATTTTGCTCCAGTCCGATGAGTTAGCTCGGTTAGCGAGCAGGAGCTAGCTGTTAGCGTCACTAAAACTTGGCAGCTAATAAACAAATTATTTAACCTGGTTCAACAGCCCCACGCATTACAAGGTTTTTCGGATATTTAAAGCTTATTTTGGATTTTAAATCCACTTACTGTGAGAGTGTTGCCGTCCGCTCTTCCTACAGCATCTGTGTAGCAAACAGCTGATCCTCCGCCTCCCGCTAGCCGTTAGCCGCTAGCTGCTGTGTTTTGGATAGACGGGCTAACGTTAGCTCGGCTAGCAGGGTTGGCTAGCCTCAAACGTTTAAATAAATCATTATACTTTAATTATATTTCTCCCGAGTCACCGCCGCGGATAATCCACCTCCCGGACGAGCCCGAGTCGGGATATGCGGGGATTCAGAGCGTGTTCGTCGGTAGAACGGGCTGATTCCGTCCCTCTGCGCTGCTTCTATTGTTTTCCAGCGGACAGGCAGGGCGACGCAGCCATCTTGGAAACTTTCTCTTTTTTTTCCATCAGCAAAGGAGGAATGTCTCTGCTCCCGCCTCACGGATGACTGACAGCACTAACAGCCAATAGAGAGAGGGCATCGTGGCCGGATTTGACTGACAATCATAAAGCCCAGTCAGAGCCCATATACCGCCCACTCGTTTTGCTAGTAGCCCAATTAAAAAAAAGTTGCATAAACACGAGGAAGAATTTAAAAATGAAGCACAAAACAAACAGATGCACATAAATGCAGCAAAATAAATTTAAAAATGTTAAAATAAATTCCAAAAAAATTGACATAAAAATAAAATAAGTGAACGAATACAGAAAATATTAAATTAATCAGAAAAAGTAAAGAAGCAAAAAAATAATAATAATTTTGGTGTATGTGTCCAGTGACAAAAAAAACTTACTAAATTGTTTTTTTTTAAAAAAACAATAGATGTGTATAAAAAAATCTATTAAAAAAACATAAGAAAATAAATGTAAAACAGTACTAAAAATATCAAAATACAAATATCGCAAATCTAATTAATAAAATGAATACATACATAAAAACGCAAAAATGTAAAAAATTAAGAATACATAAAAATTTGAAAGGTAAATAAAATATGATAAATGTAAGAATATTTTAAAAATAGTTAATAAAATAAAATTTAAAAATGCAAAATTAATTTGAAAATATTTAAATAAAAAAAGAACATGAAATAAATGAATACTTAAAATGTACAGAAAAAGAAATCATTAACTACTAAAGTATTATAAAAGTTACCAAAATAGATTTTAAAAAATGAAAGTTTTTTAAATATTAAAAATGTTAAATAAAATTTTATTAAAAATTAAACAATTAAAATTATTAAATGTCATTTCATTAATGTTTATTTGAAGATTTGTGTCGTCCTTTTATACCTGATCACCTGAATGAGACTCGCCGTGAGCGCTGCATCCTGTAAATACACACTGAGAAAAAACAAACAAAAAAGCAAAGCAGTATTTAAAAGTATTTAGAATAATAACAGAAGAAAGAGCAGAAACGTGTAGTTTGTAGCGTGGAGGGTGAATAAAAACTCTGCAGACTCTGCTTCCATTTGGCCTTTTTTTTTTAATTCATCAAAACAAATGTTGACCGCGTGTCAAACAGACACACAAACAGACACACACAGACAGACAGACAGACACACACTGGGCTCCATCATCACAGCGTTTCGTTCAGAGCTGGAGCTCGGTGTCGGTCAGCTGGACGTTAGTTCAAACACAGAAATAAAAAGCAGAGTTACAGAAGTTTCACCAGCAGATACAGTGTTCAGTCTACAGTCTGGGAGCCAGGCAGCTTCGGCCGGACCAATCGGACGACAGCAGGAGGAAGAGGAGGACGAAGAAGAGGAACTTTTCCCAGACCTTAAGGAAGCAGCTCCAGTAAATGTCTGAACCCGCCAAGTCCCATTGGCCAATCACAGCAGAGCTCTCCGGCGGGACGAGCCAATCCCAGCCGGAGTTTGAAACGACACAGAGACAGACGTTGAGGGAAACATTGACACAAAGACATAATCAGACTCCTGATCAATAACCACTAATCAGAACACTGGACTCCGTTTTACAATTAATGGACAGAAAAACTGCAAATGTCCTGAAGGTGGCGCTGCAGGGAAGGTCGATAAACCGGAATCAGCTCTAACTTCTGCTTCAAAGACAATTTAATTTCTTTATTGAATTGTTTGGCTGATGAATCAAAAAAATAGTAGCAAATAAAAAAAAATCTAAAATTATTTATCACAGAAGAGGTTTGGTTCTAATTTTCTTTATTTCTCTGATTTTTATCTGATTGACAGTTTCAGCTCAAACGACGACAAAAGTGTTAAAAAATAATATTAAACATATTTGATGAGATTTTTTTTTAAATACAGATTATTATTACTATTATTAAGGTCTTACCGATTCGTCTGTTGATTTTTTTTAGATATTTTAAATTTACACAAACTAGCTACACTACAGCACGTATGAAATAATCTCGATGGAACCAATCGGCAGCCGTTTCCGGGTCACGTGACGAGTTCAAGTTCCCTCAGGTGAGTTTGGCGCCACCTATGGTCACTGACGGTAACTGCAACTCCTCTTACTAGCCGTTCTTTTTTCTCCAGCTCTTCATCGGCTGCTATTGGAGGACACTAAAATTTAATTTCGCGAAGGAAGTCGTCTGTGATTGGTGGAGGCGGACAGGTGAGGTGTTATTTTTCTGTAGTGCAATTATTTTTATTTTATTTTCAGTCCTGACAAACAAAAGTCGACTCCAAATGTCTCATCAACCCTCTGAACCCAGAAAAATCGACAAAATGTGATTTACTTCATCCGCTGGAAACCGTACAAACAAAACGAGAACTTTCAGGAACTTTAAACCAACTGGTTTCTACACATCTCATTTACAAAATTCATCGAAATTAAACTGTTTGCTTTAACCAGATTGTGAAAAACAAAAAAATTAGCGCCTCTCTGCACAACAATGCAGAGATGCGCTAATTTTTTTTGGTTTCACACAATCTGGATAAATTGTTGGCTTTAACCAGACTGCGTGAAGCCAAAATCTGAAGGAATTCAAGGTTGGAATGCAGAAAATTAAAAGTATAAATGGTAAAATATCCATAAATATGCTTTTCTGGTACTGGAACTGTGTCAGGATGTTTTTTATTGCAGTGAAAAATGAGAAAACGAGATGAGAGTTCAGAGGGTTAAAGTTCATCGAGACCATCCAGTGTGTTGGTAGGAAGACTTTTATTGTAAAAGTATCGTTGTGAAGACGAGATGTTGGCTGAATTAACCCAGTTTGGACTAAAACCTCAAAGACAACAGCATGAAGTCAAATCTACAGAAACATGAAGAGTGTGTGAAGAGGTTTTTAGTGTCAGAAGTCACCTGCTTCGCTGATCCGATGACATCTAAACCACAAAGTTCGACAACAAACGCAGCAGGAATCTGAAGAAACGACACGACTCAAAGCTCCAATCGGTTCCGACCAGTTTGGACCGGTTCGGAAGACGACAACAAACGCAGCAGGAATCTGAAGAAACGGCACAATTCAAAGCTCAGACTGGTTTGGACCGGTTCAGACCAGTTTGGACCAGTTTGGGCCATCGACCGCCGCTGCAACGAACACCGAGGAGACTCGTTTCCGCTGTTTCCAGTGGAGCTAACATGCGGCTAACATGCAGCTAACTGCTTCGGAACAAAACACGTTTATTTATTTTTATATCACGAGAAATAAAAAGATGAAAAAAAAAAAACAAGGGTGGGAGGAAGAGAAAGTCGGAGTGTTCCCAGTTCAGTATTTTTTAAATATCAGCTCGGTGCCACTCGGGCGACTCTCTACCTTCTGGGTTACTTCAGGCAGCTAGCGGGCTAATTTATAAACTCTAGAAACTGTTAGTAGCTAGTTGTTAGCCACCCGGTTGTAGTCGCTACTTTAATTTGCAGTACAAGCAGCCAGATTTTCTTGTCATCAGGACAGTACAAGTAGCTCATAAGCTAGTTAGGAAGCAATAAGTCGTCTGTTAGCTTGTGAATTAGCATATGTGCAAACACAGTTGTTTGTGATGCTGGTATTCCATTTGCCAATTTCAATAGCAATACCAGCAGCCAAATTGCCGATAAGTTATTAAGTAGGCTAATTAGCACTGCCTTCACTAGCTGAGCTCCCTATGATCAATCTAATTGCAGGTAGGCCAATTTTCAGACTGAGAAAAGGCTAATAAATCAACTGTTAATCTGTGAATTAGCATTTTGTCAACAGGGCAGTTGTTAGCTTCTTTCAGGCTAATCAGCTAGTTGTTGTTAAGTTATAACGGTTTTTTAAATTAGCAGTATGTAGTCCAAGTGGAATGATTGCATTTAACAACAATACCAACATTAGATTGCTGATGAGCTAATTAGCTGGATAATTAGCTACCCTTCTGTTAAATCAGCATCGTAACTGCCGGCAGGCTCATTTCCACCCAACACCTGTTAGCTTGTGAATTTGCCAACACACTAACTGCTAGCATGACAAACTGGAAAGTTGTTGAGGATTAGCTTCCTCTCCATAAGCTAATTAGCCAACAGTTCTGGTTGGTGACCAGTTGTTGGATGGTTCCAACCATTTTAATTAGCGTCATCATCGTCGGCTAGCTAGCCGACTGTAGCTAGCCTAAGCAGGAAGACTGTTACTTCAAACTGTAGACTATCAAATTAGCTAACTGTTTGTGGGCTATTTAAGGAGGCTTGTTGAGGTTAGCCTGACTGGTTGCCCAGTTAGCATTCAATCGGTAGGCTAGGGGCTAATTAGGGACTTATTTTTAGTAGCCTTTTTTAGCTAGCCTTGTAGTGAATCCTGCTAGCCTCAGTATACGTGGCTGCTGCTGAGCTACTAGTACTGCGTGTCGACTGCAAACAAATCTGTTTGAAGACTATTTAGCAAGACTTGTGGCAGGTTAATTAGCAGAACCGACCTGACAGTTGGTGGCTAAACAATCTGGCTGCTGGTAGGCTAATGAAACTCATGGCAGGCTACCTCAAACCAAAACAGCCAAATCATCTCCCAAGACACTATTAGCATGTTGCTAAAAGGCTAATTAGGCAGCTGCTAGCTCAGGGTGGCGGTTCGGCAGGCAGGACATCAGCCCAGCAGGTTGGAGTCTGCTCAGGTGTTGTTAAGGAATGATGCAGGAAGGTAATCTCTTTCAAAAACAAAAATCCTCTAAATCACACTAACTTAGTCCCGTTCATACTGGAATCATCATCAGGCGTCCATGTCAGATCTCGATTAGTTTCCTTTCAGCTTCGCTGCTTGCACTGAACCCATTCAGGCTCCGTCGCCTCGTAGTAGAAGAAGAGGAGGAGGAGGAGGAAGAGGAGATGTCTGAAGAGGGGAGTCGGGGAGGTGAGGAGGTCAGGGCTGTGGATTCAGATATCAGTCCCTTCTGACCTTCCTGTTCCTGGGAGATCGCCGCAGAATGTCCTCCTCCAGTTTCTGAAGTAAAGACGGAGGAGATCATTCACCAACGGTCCAGGAACAACTTGACATTTTTAAAGCTTTAACCCTCTGGTTGTCCTCATTTACAGGCACCAAAAAATATTGTTTCCTTGTCTGAAAAAAATTCAGCAAAAAAATTCCCCAAATTTCTGAAAATTTGCAAAACCTTCAGGAAGAAAATTCCAATAATTCCTTAAAAGTCTTATTTAAAAAAAAAAAAAAATTCCCCTAAATTTGGCAAGAAAATTCTTGTAAATATTTTCAAAAAATGAATAAAAATCTCCAAAAAACAACAACAACAAAAATCTACAGTGATTAAATATATATCAGTAAAACTTCTAATATTTACTTGAAGAACATTCACAAAAAAATCAACCAAAATCCAGCAAAATTCGCTGGATTTATTGAATTTCCCTTCAGGTATTAATAAAGTCATTGTATTGTATTACAGTCTACATTTATACTAAATTATAGTAGATTATAGTCCACATTTATCTTACAGTTACAGTAGATTATAGTCTTAATTTATACTAAATTACAGTAGATTATAGTCTACATTTATAATAAGTTATAGTCCACATTTATCTTACAGTTATAGTAGATTTTAGCCTTAATTTCTGTGAAACCTCCAGAAGGATAAAGCCAACGTTTGTGTTAAAAGAATAATAGTTTATAGTCTGCAGGTATGTTAGGTTTTAGGTACAGGATAAAATGATCCTACATTGATGTAGTCAGTTATAAATCACATTTTAGGGGGTTTAATGTGTATTTACAGGAGTTTGTAACCAAATTAAGAGCTTTTAATTTTCCTAAAATTAATTTACTCCATGTTTATTCCACACTGGTATTAGAATTAGTTTTTTATATATTTAGAGACGACATGTCGACTGAATTTTACTAAATTTATACGTAGAAAGTTTGGCCATGCGAGATATTTAGTTAATTTTTGAAGGAAAACTGTGAATCTGAGCTCCAGCGTCTGTTCTAATAATAATAAAAGTCGACTGCTCACCTCGTCGGCTGTGGCCTCCTTCTCTTCCTCCTTCTCCGCTTCGTCTTCCTCTTTCTCTACAGGACTTTCCTCTCCGTCACTCTTCTCCTCTGCAGCTGAAACAGATTCAATCACAGCGACCGTTACAAACCGCAGAGACGCACAAAGGAAGCCACAAACAGTTTGATGGAATCTACACCAGGCAGCAACCTTCTGGACTGCTCTTCTCGGCCTCTTCAGCCTTCTCCTCCTCCTCCTCCTCTTCCTCTTCTTCCTCCTCCTTCACGTCCGGCTGAGGCTCGTCCGTCTTCTTGTACTCTGCTGGCGTGGCTGGTGTTTTCTTCTGCAGGACAAAGAGTCAGATTAGCCCCGTTAGCTTGAAGATAAACAGTTTAAAGAGGTAGTTTTTCATGAAACAACACCACAAAACCCTGAAATATTCTGGTGTTCACATTATCAGACACTTAGCCGTTCATGCTAAATCTAATTTTATCCAGTCGATGATGAAAAACGCAAGAAACAAAACGACAAAAAGAAGAAACAAAACAAACAAGACAAAAAAAGTCACAAACAAGAAAAACTCGACAAAAATCCAACAAAAAATGACACAAAACAACAAAAATCAACGGTAAATCCACTCCAGGTGTGAAAAACTAAACTAGCCGCTCATGCTAAATATCACTTTATTCACAACGGTAGATTTTTTTGGGATTCTTCGTCATTTGACATAATATTTCCTGATTTTCGCTTTTATATTAAGGGGAACACACACATATATTGTTAAATTGTTATCTGTTGACACGGCTGCACACCATAAATGCTGGTGGAAGAGATATCTGGCATTCCAACCTGTCAATTACCTCTATTCAGCATGTTTGGAAGCGTCTAGCAATGAGAAATAATCTGTGCAGAATAGATATAATTCTAAATACAAAAGAACTGAGCAACATCAGTACTTCCCTGTGCAATAATCAACATTTCCTACGTGCAATATGTGCAATGAATTGTGTACTTTCTGCTGATGTTCCCTACGTTGCTGCTGTTTAATTAATGGTTTAATTATCTCATCTTTCTATAAATTGTGGGAGAAATTATCACAACTAAAATAACTAAAAAAGCTGGAGTATCACCACAAAAAGAGAAATTAACCACAAAAAGACCCCAAATCACCACAAAAAGACCCAAAATCACCACAAAAATGGGTGAATGTATCATAGAGACATAAAATTTCCGCAAAAAGATGCAAAATGACCAAAATAAGGTCAAAATTACTACAAATAGACAAAATCAGCACAGAGAGAGACAAATTAACCACAAAAAGACCCACAATCACCACAAAAATAGGCGAATATACCACATAAAGACTCAAAATCTCCACTAAAGCATGTACAATTACTAGAAGGATGCAAAAATCACCACAAAAAGATGTAAAATTATCACAAAACTCTCAAAAACGCCACTAAAAGAATCAGAATTACCCCAAAGAACCATCTGGTTCTTCATCTCCAGTAACTTCATTAATGATCAGAGTTCTACCTTCAGACTGGGAATATTTTCCTTGAAGGTTTGATCTGCTTTTGTGGTCATTTCTAAGTTATTTTAGTGTCAGTTTTTCCCAGAACTCAGGTGTGTTTTTCCTCCTAAATGTCACATGTCTATCTGCTGGACTGATGAAGGTCTGAGGATCAGAAATGATGGAAAAAGTCCATTAAAAAGTGATAAATCTGGACCCACCTTTATGGACTTGAAGGAAAATATTCCCAGTCTGAAGGTAGAACTCTGATCATTGATAAAGTTACTGCAGATGAAGGGTCAGATGAGAACTTTTATCGACGGCTGACAACATTTCACGCCACGAGGACACAACAGCGCTACACTACAGCACCACGGACACACAAACATGATGTTGATCTACTCTATCAGTCACCGGGCCTGAGGAGGAGGAGGAGGAGGAAGGTGGACGTCCGGGATCATTAAACTCTTCCTGTAAGCTGGTGAGACTCAACTGACCCTGAGCTGATCCTGAAGACCTCTGTGGACAGTCGACCGGCAGAAAATCAATCAGCAGCCACTTTAACACGCAAATAGAACGCTAAATAAACAGTTTGAAAGCAGCGACTGAACTCTCACAGGGAACCAACAGCTGCTTCTCTTGCTTTGTTGGATCCTGATTATTCTGGAGTTTTGTTTGGACAAAATAAGACTGTAGAGGACGTGTTTTAAATAATAGAAAAAGACACAAAAGGAAACTAAAATAACACAGAAATGACACAAAATGATGCTTAAATGACAAAAAGACACCCAACACAAAAATGACAAAAAGATACAAAAATGACACCAAAGGATGTTAAAATAGTGAGAAAAAAAGACACAAAAAGACAAAAAAAATGACAAAATGATGCTGAAATAACACAAAAATCACAGACACAAAAATTACTCAAAAGCAGGCTAAAATAACACAAAAATAACACAAAAATGACAAAAGGATGCCAAATTTAACATAAAAAAAGACAGATTCTTAAATAACTAAAAAAATGACAAAAAAGACAAAAACCTGACAAATTTAACACAAAAACACAAAATGATGCTAAACATCAAAATGACAAAGACACAAAAATAACAAAAAGAACGCTTAAATAACTAGAAAATGACACAGAAAGACAAAAAATTATGCAAAATTTAACACAAAAACACAAAATGATGCTAAAATAACACAAAAATGACAAAAGATGCTGAAATAATTAAAACGACACAAAAAGACTAAACGATGTCAAATTTCACACAACGCACAACGATGCTAAAACAGCACAAAAATGACACAAAAAGACACAAAAATTACACAAAAGGATGCTTAAATGGTGAAAAAATGACAAAAGGATGCTTAAATGACACTAAATGACACAAAAAGGATACTAAAATAACACAAAAGACATAAAATGACAAAAGGATGCTTAAATAACTAGAAAAAGAAGACAGAAAAAGACACAAAACGATGCCAAATTTAACACACAAAAAAAACGCAAAACAATGCTTAAATAACTAAAAAAATGACCCAAAAAGCGACTACTGATCCGATGACTAAACTGCTCTGAACTAAACCCTCGTCTGCCTCCCTGGAACAACATCTGATTTATCTATTATTTCTAACAACCTTGTTTTAACGCTGAGGCAGAAATGAACACGAGCTGCGATGTGATGAATGTTCTACTGTCGGACGTTGTTCCTGAGGAGTTCATAAACATCAGAGGATCGATGAGCTCCGACGTTAGCGGCTCTTTAGAAAGTATAAGGGTGGTTGTGTGTCTGGAACGCTACCTTTCCGGTGCAGCAGAACACGATGATCAGGACCAGAGGTAACGCCACGGTGAGGACGTAGACCACCCACAGCCACGGACGTTCCTCTGCAGCGTTCAGCATCTGAGTGGCCAGACCGGGCTGCAAGAGCACAAAAATAAAACACAATGAACAGGAAAACAACACCTGCAGGACTACACAAAACGACGGCAAAACAGCTTCAACGACACCAACAAAACCAACCACATTTTGTTCAGGAAGTGGAGAATAAACTCATGAACGTACGCAGCTGCTCTGTTCAGTCATTTCAGTAGAAAAAAAGCAGGCGACACTCATTTAACAAAAAAAATGACCCAAAAAGACACAAAAGGATGCTGAAATAACACAGAAATGACCCAAAAGACACAAAAGGATGCTGAAATAACACAGAAATGACCCAAAAGACACAAAAGGATGCTGAAATAACACAGAAATGACCCAAAAGACACAAAAGGATGCTGAAATAACACAGAAATGACCCAAAAGACACAAAAGGATGCTGAAATAACACAAAAATGACAACAGAAAGGGATGCTGTAATAGTTTTTACAAAGACACAACAGGAGGCTAAAATAACACGTCCATCCTCAGAGGAAATAATCATCATGTTATCTCTAGTTCTACCTGCAGCTTTTCAACATAAATTAATCCCAAACCAACAAAAACCTCGTTTTAGCAGCAGAGATTCATTCTGAAATAAAGATTTGAGCAGAACAAACCCCAGCTCACGTTCTGATTCTACTGGACTGACAACATTGTCTTTATTTTTTACTAAGAACGTCTATTTTTTCTTAATTTATTAATTATTCTTTCACTATTTTGGCTTGTTAGATCAGGTTTACAGCCTTTTTATGGAAGACAAGCATTCTTTACGTCCTCTGAGGTGTCCCTGAACGCATCGTCTGTCTGAAACCCGTCCTCTGAGAAGACTCTTATTAACATCAGCATCTATTTCTGTCTCCCAGCGTCGCCTCGGGAGGATTCCACCGACCCCGAGGCTCAAACAAACACCTTCCACCAAACCAACAAACACCAGCAACAGTTTCAGTCCAGTTATGTTGTTTAAACTAAACTTTTACTTAATTTAGTTGGAATTAAATCTCTTTTTTCATCAACTTTCTTCATCATCAATTTAAAAAACACACAGAAGTCCTTCAGGAGAAAAATATCCTCCTAAAACTCCAATTATTCATATATTTTCATCTTATTTAACCCTTTAAATGCCTTTTTTTTTTAAATTCCTATTTTCAAGTCCAAGTCCAACCCAAAAATTCAGCAAAAAAATTCCCCAAATTTGTAAAAATTTGCAGAATCTTCAGGAAGAAAATTCCTTAAAAGTTTCCCTCAAATTTGGCAAGAAATAAAAAGTTAAAAAATAAAAAAAATTTAAATTGTAAATATTTTCAAAAAAATGAATAAAAATCTTTCCAAAAAAAATTCCTAAAAATATCTAAAGTGATTCCATAGATATCAGTAAAAGTTGTAATATTTTCTTTAAGAACATTCTTAAAGAAACATTTTTTTTAACATTTCTTTTTTTCCACCAAATATGAATGTTGAAAATGTGGAAGTTTTCACTCGTCCTGATCACAGTCTTTTTCAGGACTTTATTCCTTTAAATACCTGAAAAACAAAGAAAAACAGAAAAAACAGCACTTCTAAGGAAAGTGCTAAAAGAATTGCTATTATTCTGAATATTAAAAGAATTATCAAAATAAAACAAGCATCAGCAGCTTTCACGAGGCTGGATGGGGCTGTTTTTGTCTTTTAAAGTCCTGAGTGTTATTTTTTGTCTAGGTAGTGGATTAAAGATGCATTAAGGGAGTTGAAAATGACTCTTTACGGTAATTTTGAGATTTTGTGTCTTTCTGTGGTATTTTCACCAGTTTTTGTGGTGGTTTGGGGTCATTTTGTGGTAATTTGGACCCTGTTTGTGGTGCTTTTGCCTCTTTTTGTGCTGACTTTGTGTCTGCTTGTGGTACTTTTGACCCTTTTTTGGTCATTTTGTGCTGATTTGGTCAATTTTTATAGTAATTTTCCAGCTTTTTTGTTATTTTAGAACAAAAAATGCGTTCTAAATGAGTTCAAATTGTTCAGAATTACTTAAAACTTTTTCAAAATGAGGGAAAATTGCTCAGAATGTCTCAAAACAAACAAAAAAAGTGAAGGTTGTTCAAAATGACTAATCTGTGTGTGTTTTAGAGTCATTTCAAACCTTTGTGGTAGTTCTGTCTCTCTTTCTGCTTATTTTGTGTCCATTTGTGGTAGTTTTGATGTTATTTTGGTCATTTTGCATCTTTTTGTGGACATCATCCTTTGTGATATATTTACCTCTTTTTTTTGGTGGTTTTGAGTCTTTTTATGCTGAATTGGTCTCTTTTTATGATAATTCTGAAGCTTTTGTTGTTATTTTAGTATCAGTTTTTACCAGAACTCAGATGTGTTTTTCCTCCTAAATGTCATGGTTCTATCTGCTGGACTGATGAAGTTCTGAGGCTCAGAAATGATGGAAAAAGTCAATTAAAAAGTGATAAATCAGGACCAAGAGCCAAAATGATCAAGAGTTGAAAAGGCCAAAGCGGTGATCAGGATCAACCCACCTCGGCAGCACCCTCTGCTGCCTTCTTCAGCCCCCAGCCGTCGGTGGCCCAGCGCTCGGCCGTGTTGCGGTCGTTGGTGATGAAGAAGTTGTCGAAGAAGATGTCGGAGGTCATGGACCAGAGCTCCAGACCGACGGCGCTGAACGGCGTCATCCTGAACGGCTGGAGGTCCTCGAAGTACGCCGGGTTGGGGATCTTTCTCGGCTTCCAGACGCCCTGAAAACACGACGGGTCAGAGGTCAGGACGAGGGAGGTTCCAGATCAACTAGTAAACGATTAACTGTTGGTAATAACTTTAAACGACTGAAAATGTATTAATCAATAAGGCGAAAGAAGAAGGTCATGATGTCAGTAAATGTATCATAGATCAGCTGTAGTTCCTGGTTGATCCACCAGGTGGAGCCTCTTCCTGTTTAATACTGTAGAGACCAGAGGAGGCGTCACTCTGACTACAGTTAAAGCAGAGAGCATTGTGGGAGTTTAGCAGCAACGGGCACCATGACAAAGACTAATGTGAAGGTTGAGGTCAGTAGTCAATATGTCAACTAGGACGGTGGATAGAAGTCCTTTTCCTGTCACTGTAGGAACGTGCAAATAGAAGAATCAAATGCATCCATGACAACACTGGGATAGCCAGCTTATGTGGTGTAACAGGAATTAATAGAACAGCAGCGTAACTGATGTAGCACGGTGCCGAATATGTGCAAAAAAAAAAAATGTGGCTTAAGTAGCACAAATATGTATGAAATGTGTCCTACTGCTGCAGATTTAGTAATGACATAGGACTCTCCTCCTGACTCACCTGGTAGTTGGGGTTGTCGATCATGGGCGGCTTCCACTTGCCCTTATAGTTGGGGTTGTCGATGGTGGGGCGTTTCCAGGCGCCACAGCCGGGGGCAGTCTCACAGGCGGGGTTGGGGACCTGAGGCGCCTCCCACTCGCCGTCCATGTCCTCGTCCCTGGTGGACAGAGAGGCGGTTATCAGAGCAACACCGGCTGAGCGGCGTCGAGTGGACGGGCTGCGTTGCCGCGGTAACTCACCAGTCCTCGGGTTTGACGGCGTCGGGGTCTCCCATGTACTCGGGCTCGTCGTCCAACCAGCCGTCTGGTTTCACGGCGTCTTCGTCTGGGATTTGAGCGGGAGCATCTTCATCCCTGCAGACAGACACAGGAAAATATAAATATACTGATCAATATATAGATATATATCCATATATAGATTAATGATGTCATAACTGTACTCATCAAAACATAGATTAATTATAAATATCCATAACAATATATAGATGAATTATAACTGTATATATACATATATAGAATAATTATAACTACATATCCATATAGAGATAAATTATAACTGTACATATCAATATATTGACGAATGCCATAACTGCACTTATCAATGTACAGATTAATTATAAATACACTTGTCAATATATAGATCAATTATAACTGTATTTATCAATATAGATATTAATTATAACTGTACATATCCATATAACGATCATTTCATTTCTCCTTACTTACTTTAGTTACACTGATTAATATTAGTGCTATAATTTATATTGTTAAAATACTATTTCTAATGGGAATATTGAATTATATATACTATAGTATATATAATTATTAGCATTGTTATTTCATGAATGTATATATTATTAGCGTTATTTAGATTATTATTATATTATTGTTAATATTATTATCATTCTTATACTATTAGCATTACCATTATTATTTGTAATGTCAATATTGTATAATATACACACTATAACATATTATCATCATTATAATTGTTTTATGATTGTATGTATTATTATTTTAATTATTAGCATATTATTGTTAATCTTATTATTATTGCCATTCCCATTTTTATTCTCGTTACTATCATCATCATCATCATCTCCTCTGGTGCTGACCAGTCTTCAGGCTTGGCAGCGTCGGGGTCCTGGATCTTGGGCCTCTCGTCCCAGTCGTCTGGTTTGTGGTCGTCAGGGTCTTCTATCTCTGCCGGGGGGTTCACTGGGGGGGTCACATCTGTCAGCAGGCTGCCGCTGTTCACCACCGTCTGGTCCACCAGCACCTCGAAGCTGTTGTCAGGGTTCACCACTGGGGGGCGACACACAACAGTTACACCTGACTGACGGCAGCAGCATGTAGGAGTCACTGAGTTTAGACCAGAGTGTACAGGTGAGTCTGAACTAGTGTACAGGTGAGTCTCAACCAGAGTGAACAGGTAAGTCTTACCCAGAGTGTACAGGTGAGTCTTCTTGTCGGTGTAATACGTTCTCAGGTCGGCGTCTGGCTTCTTGGCATGTTTCTCTTCGTACTCTCCAGTTTTGGGGTTCTTGTGCCTGAAGATGAAGTGCAGCTTGTAATCTTCTCCACATTTGTCGGGTCCGAACATGATGGTGTATGGAGTTTTATCCACAAAGTGGTCCTGCAGACACACGGCAGCAAAGAAACGTCAAACATCCTTAAAAACCCACTGTTAGTCTGTAATAAGTCTTATGTGCTTCATCTTCCACAGGCTTCCCTCATGATGCACAAAAAAATGAAAACATGATTTGTTATTTTTATGATTCCGCGCTGGTGATGTTCCCTCGGTGCTGGCTAAAACTTTGTGAATTATTTTTGCACGTTGGTCCTGACAGCTCAAGTATTTGTTTTTAAAAAGAACAGCAGAAAACAAGATCAACAATACAGACGATAAAATAATGAAAAGCAGAATGATAATTAATGCTGTAATATTATTAAAAAAAAAAAAAAGAACAGCAGTAATCATCATTTTCCTAATAGGCATGCTTATTCATTTCTTTTTAAAGATAACTTTAGCTGAAGTGTTTGCTCGGTCTTAAAAATAAGATAAAACAAGATAAATAATACATACGATACAACATATGAGCCCAACGATCTTATGTTAAATTCTTTTTGAAGATCTTTTAAATCCACCAGCAGGTTCTGAGGTTCAGAGTTTTATATATGAAGCTTTAAGTCCAATCGAACCCACCTGGACACACCTTCAGAACATTTTTAAAGCAAATTTTAACCGTTTTCTGGCTGAAACTTGTCAGACGTGGTGACTTGATGCCTTTCTTTGACTCGTCTAATTGTAAACACGTGTATTGTTTCTGAGTTTCGGTCTAACTGGTGAAACTGGGAGCAGAGAGCAGCACTGACCAAGTCCAGATCCGGAGTCTGAGTCAGCAGCTTGACGTAGGCGCCGCCACAGTCGATACCGGCCTGGAAGTTCACCTCGTACCTGAGAACAGAACCGGATTTTATTTAATGTGCAGTATTTTTATTTCCATGAACAATGTTATTTTATGTAGTACATTTTATTTCAAGTAAAATATTTTAATTTTCATGAGAACATTTTAATTTGCATGTGCAGTATTTTAATTCGGTGTGCAATGTTTAATCACACTGCAATACTTTCACGTGTAATATTTTATGTTCATGTGCATTATTTCAATACAACATTAATTATTGCATTTATTTTTTCCAGAGTAATATCTGGCATCTTTTGGGATGACTGAAGTTCTCTTTAATAAAAGTTTAATTTCGTGTCTGGCAGCAGTTTCAGAGGATGTGTCGTGGGTTTTCTTACTGGATGATGAGCGGCTGGGTGTCAAAGATAAAAGGTCGCAGCAGCTGGGCTGAGATGGCGTGATGTTTGGCTCGAGACTTCAGGACCAGACCTTTATCTCCAGGCAGCTTCGAGTCCTTCATCTCCTCCACCGACCATTTACCTGCAAACAACAACAACAGTTTATCCTCCTTTCTGGCTGCTTCAGAAACTTCAGGAGATCAGTTGCTGTACTTTCAGTGAAAAGCTAAGATGCTACCTACCGTCATACTTGGCGATGTCCTCATCAGCGTCGTCCTTCTTGGCGCTGGACAACACCCACCTGAAACAGACAGCAGTTTAGATACTAATGGAGCCCAATTTCCACAAATACACCATCAAAGACTTGGATATTATGACACCAAAACTGAAAAAGCTGGAAATTAATGCACCAAACATTGGATATAAATGCACCAAAACGCCGCAGACTTGGATATTATTGCATCAAACCACCTAAGACCTGAATATTTGTGCAATAAAAAGTAAAAACAAAGAAACAAAACAGCAAATACCTGGATACTCATGCACTAAAATGCCCAAAACTTGGATATTAAAGCATTAAAACGTAAAAATTTGGAAATGAATGCAACAAACTATCAAAAAAATTGAACGTACACGCACAGAAACATCACAAGCATGGATATTATTGCATCAAAATGTCAACAACCTGGATGTAAATGCACCAGAACATTAAAAGAACTGGATATAGCTCCACTAAAATGTCAGAAACTTGGCTATTCATGCACTGAAACACAGAAAAATGTTAGTTAGACCCGGGTCATGTTTAATTATCCAAAAATGGCAGCAACCAAAAAATCCCAATAAATATTATTTATATCTAATTCAAAATTCCTTTAATAATAATTTCTATCAATATTTAGTCTAATGCTGCTCTTTAGCTGTCACAGATCATGGTTCAATGAGGGTAATTCTGCTGTGTGCTCACCCGTCAAGTGTTCCCCGGTCAAAAGACTCGGCGAAGAAATGTTCCCCCATCGGCTCTGGAGCTTTGTAGGTCACCTGGACACAAGGAGAAATGAAAGTGAGTGAACCTGGACTTCAGCAAAAACATCTAAACACATGAGAAGCAACCAGTGATGACGGCCAAAAATGTAATAAATCTATTACATTTAAAATGGCCACATTTATTACATAATCAGCCTCATTACATTTGAAATGGACAAATTTATTACAATATTGGCTTTATTATGTTTAAAATGGTAAAATTTATTACATTATTGGCTTTATTACATGTAAAAAAAAAAGACAAATTTATTACATTTTCGACTTTACTGCATGTAAAATTGCCAAATTTATTACATTATTGGTTGCTACACATGTGAAACAATCTGTTTCTACTCTTAAAACCTTAGGCATTCTCTCTTTTTCTGCTTTTATTTTCTCCGTTCTGTTTTTTTCAGTCTTTTGACTCTTTTTTTCTCTCCAACAAGCACTTTACAGCTTTCTTAAGGAACCTGCTGCATAAATAAAGTTTCTTATTATTCCAATAAGTCACAGTTACTGGAAATAGTTCAGGTTTTACTTCAGGTTCCACGCCGCTCAATGATGAAACAGATTTTTTACTTTCTCTTTTTCAGGCTCATTGGCCTGTTTCTGTGGATTCATGACTTTTATGTGTCTGTAAAAAAGCAAACTGAGGTGACATCTCATCTTATCTGCTTTTGTTGTCAAGTTCTGGCTGCGTCTTTATATATTTGCACAAGAAAACAACAAAGACTCCACATAAATCCCGAGCTAATCAGTCACTAGCACTGTTTGTTTTGCTGTTAACCTCCTGGAAACCACCCATCTGTGTTCATTCAGTGACTTATTATAACATTTAGAATGATCAGGTTTCAACAGCGAGGAGTCTCAGGAAGTTTTGATTGAATTATTCTAAAAAAAAGGTTTATTTGTTATCAGACTGTGTGGAGTGAAAGCAGGTCAGTGGATCAGCAGGTCAGTTAACTTCTGTTATCAAACCAACGGGTTAATGTTTACACAGATGCTTCCTGTGAAATCATTCAAGACCTTTTTATGAAGCAGAACTCAAAGAAACAAACTGGTATCACAGCAGAGAGGCAGCGAGAGAATATTTAACTGTCTGCAAAAAACAATGAGACTAAATCTGCACAAAAAGACCAAAAATCACCACAAAAAGAGATAAATGTATCACAAAGACACAAGCCTTCCACAAAAAGACACAAAATGACCCCCCAAAAAAGTCAAAACTACCACAAACTGACAAAAGCAGCACAAAAAGAGACAAAAGCGCCACAAACAGGGTCCAAACTACTTCAAAATGACCCCAAATCACTACAAAAATAGTTGAATATACAACGGAAAGAGACGAAATCTCCACTAAAAGAATCAAAATTACCACAAAAAATCATCTAATTCTTCATCTCCAGTAATTTTATTAATGATCAGAGTTCTACCTTCAGACTGGGAATATTTCCAGAGTTCCAGGTCCTTGAAGTCCATAGAGGAGAACGTCCCCTGGAGAAAGTTCGAGAGAACTTTCTCCAGGGGACATTCAAGAGTATACCTACCTATTGACAAAGGTTCCAGAGTATACCTACCTATTGACAAAGGTTCCAGAGTATACCTACCTATTGACAAAGGTTCCAGAGTATACCTACTTACTGACAAAAGATCTACAGTATACCTACCTATTGACAAAAGTAATTTAAACAACTTCTTTCTCCATGCAAGTTCAGTTATTTGGAATATTATGGGGAAATAGTGAGTCATTTTGGAATGTTTTCATCAACTTCAAGGACTTGGAACTAGAAATATTCCCAGTATGAAGGTAGAACTCTGATCATTAATAAAGTTACTGGAGATGTAGAACCAGATGGTTCTGAGGAGATTTGGAGGAAACTTTGTTCAGATTTAGTTCTTTGGAGTGACTTTCTAGGAAAAGTGACCTTAATTAGTAGCCATCAGCCAGAAACGTCCAATCAGCTGCTGCCGTCTTACCTTCGGTGTGGGAGGAGTTTTGGGAGCAGACGGAGCTTCTTCCTCCACGTCTCCCTCCAGCTCGTCGTCGTCCTCATCGGCTCCGGCTAAACCCAGATCCAGCTCATCCTCCACATCCACGTCGTCGCCCAGACTGTCCTCAATCAGGTCCTCGGCCCGAGAGACGGGCGTCAAGGTGAGGCAGAGGAGGCCCAACACGAGAAGAATGAACAACCTGACCCTCTGATCCATAATCTGAACAAAGAAGAAGAAGATTGAGAATAGTTTCACCTTTCAGCAGGTTGTCAGAGCTGCTAGCAGGACACACATACGGATGTTTGACAACTACACTTCCTCGAGGTGGTTTTTGCCTTTTTCTAATTAAGAGCTTGATAGGAGATGGAAACGCCTCGTCGAGTGAGGATCGACCAATCAGCTATTTCGGCCTCCGGAGACTCTGGACGTCATTAAACATGGCTGACACCAGCCGACGTGAAAGAATCATTTCAACTCGACCGACTGAAAAGAATTCCTGAAGATGTCTCTACATTTTTCTATGGAGATGGACAAAGTCTGGTTTGTTTTATCGAGAACTTTTAGCTTTTTAGCATAGGGAGGAGGTGGGGGTGGATGGATGGGTCTACAGTTAGATTAGCATCTCATCTGGAAGGGCTCTATTAAACTCTATTACACACCTTCCCATTTATTTAGCGTTTATTTGATCTATTGCTAGCCTGAATGTTGGCCCATCCACCTGCCCCAACTTCCTCCCAATGCTAAAAATGCTGTAAAACTTCAAATAAACAAACCAAAATCTTCAGGAATTCATGTCAAAATAATAATTCTTTCATGTCACCTTGGGTCGGCCGTGTTTCATTTGAGTTAAATGTTATTCAGAGTAAATAAAGATATTTGTGGCATTTTTTGCATCGTATCCGGAAAAGTAGTCATATGGTTAAAATCTTTAGGATGCCTTCCTTATTTTTTTAAAAATAAATATTTGGTGTTTTACCAGTAAAAGCACCAGTCCTTTTCATTTATTTTGCGTGGATTTGGTTAATCTAGAGTAAGTCTGAATACTGACCCATCCACCCACCCCAACCTCCTCTCAATGCTAAAAATGCTACAAAACTTCAAATAAACAAAGCAAAGTATTCAGGAAATCATTATAAAATAACAATTATTTCATGCTAGCTTGTGTTGGTCATGCTTCCTTTGAGTATTCGTAGTAAATAAAGATACTTGTGGCTTTTTTGCACCTTACGGTTTCACAGATGTAATAAATTTTGTGTTGGGTGAATTTTCCGGCAACACCAGCTAGTTAAAACCCGTTACCAGCTAGTTTATTGAGTTGCTAACACCAGTTCATCCAACAATGACTAAGTGAAGACAATGCAGATAAAACTGCCCTCGCCCTGCAATCGCCTAAGCATCGTCATGGTGACCGTTTAACCAACCAACCAACCGACCGATTAACCAGCACCCACAGGAATCGCAGCCTCAGCTCATTTAACCTTAATGAGATTAAACCCTGTGAGATTACTGCAGCACTAACAGTAAAGTCAGCACACAACACAGACACACAAAGTCAGGATTTATACACCTGCAGCGCTGCTACACTCGCTGTCTTTACAGGTAATTTAAGAGATGCTTCTGCAGGAAATTTGCTGCAGCCGATACGACGCCATGATCAATAAGGAGGAGAACAACAACGGCTTATTTTATCTGATCTCTTCACCCGCATGAATATACATTTATCTGTTTACAGCTGCTCTGTTCAGGAAAAAAAACTGTTATTATCTGACAAAACCACCCAAGAAAAATGTTTTTAATTTTCTCTTATCGGACAACGATATTAAAAACAGACAGGCAGCATGTTTCATGAAACTCTGGCTCCAAGAAGAGGATTTTCTCAGATCAAACATTTTCCGAATCAGGCCTGCTGTCAGTATTTAAAGGGACATAAAACCCAAAAATAAATGCAGTAATCACGTTTGTGGAGCATGTACAGGCCAGTTACAGAGCACTTCCTGTTTCATGCTGAACTGTTGAAATTCCACCAGCTGCCATTTCTACGCCGTCAGACTTTTGCAGAGAATTTTGACTTTTAACTTAGTGTTGTCAAACGATTAAAATTTTAAATCAGATTAATCACAGGGTTGCTGTGGTTTCCTTTTGAATAATCACGATTAAATATCTGTCATTTTTAATTTATGTTAATTGTGTTTCATTTTGCATGAGCAGGGAATATATATGCGCTTGACGTGTTTATTAAACACCTGTGCTTCGGTGAAAAGAAAACTCCCTCCTGCAGATTGTGCATATTACTGTATGTTGGACAACTGCTCGGTCTTGGGTTATTTTTTAATTAAAATTTCCCACTGAGAGGGCTAACATGCCGTTTAGCGTCTTCCATGTGGAGTTGCTTGGTTCTGCCACTACCGGTCGGATCAACTGCCCATTTGGGCGACAGTAAGTCCACTTCAACAAACTGCCTGAAATGCGTTGCCAGAGATGTTTCAGGGATTTTGAGTCATTCTGCGTTAAAATTTTTAATCATGATTATGGATTAATCCACATTAATTCTGACTCTCCTACTTTTAATACATTCTGGCCAAATATAAGCGTCGTCGGGGTTACCTTGTTTGAGTTTATAGCTTTTGAAAATGTGCAAAAATTAGACAAATTCAGAAGTAATTTAAACAACTTTTTTCTCCATGCATGAATTCAAGTTTGCATCATTTTTTCACCCCAATCAAAGTAATAATTAAAGCTGCAATAATCCTGTTTTAACTGTTTTTAGCCTGGGTTTGTTCTCATTTCTTCAGATTGGTACCATTAAAAGTAGTCCAACTCACAAATTTGACTACTTTTAAATGTTTGTAATTTTTGGCTAAATATAACAATTTTGCCTCATTATAGACAAATGCGTCATTCTGGACATCTGGTACCAAACTTGGGCAACATCTCAGCAATAGAATCAATTAGATGGCAAAAAAATATCATTTATTGATTGTTTTATCGATTTTAAGCAACAATATACCAAATCCCAATTGGTTAATTCAGACACTTTGCTGCTTCACTGCCTAATATCATAACAAACAACATATTTTGGGATATTTGAACAAATTAAAATCATTAAAAGGCGTCATGCTGTTAAATTCAAGAAGAAGTGGAGTTAGAATGGCAGGGTATGGACAAATTTTTTGAAAACTTTTTTGTGTCTACATGAATTCCAGTGTGCGTCATTTATAACTCCAATAAAAGCAATAATTAAAGCCACAATAATCCTGTTTTAACTGTTTTTAGCCTGAGTTTTGTTCTCATTTCTTCCGATTGGTGTGATTATAACTGGTCCAAAATGGTCCATAATATGACATAATTCAAAATGGCAGATTTCCTGTTGTGTTTTAGGTATAGTTGTCATTTACATTTTCATACATATTGGAGAGTTACATAAGCCTACCAAATTTCATAGCTGCAAGTGAAACATACTGGCCGCAGTTCCTGTTTGAAATTTTCCAGGTGGCGCTATTGAGTCATTTTGGCTCACACGTATACAATTCCTCAGTCCTGATGTGTGTGCAAAGTTTCACATGTTTTCAAGTATTTTTAGGCCTTCAAATGCGACAGAAAAATGATGAAAAATAATAATAAACCGAAGGGTTTCAAGAGGGTCCGAACTTTGGTGATCGGACTCTCTAATAAAACAGTCTTTTAAAAGTATAAAATACTAAAAACGTGCAGGTTTGAATGTGAATCTGACAGTAATTACTGATTATTCTGGTGACAAAACTCAAACCAGATGAAGGCCTGAAGAGACGGTAAAAACTTGAAATCCTGCCTTCAGCTCAGCAGCAGACTGCCCGGCTAATCAGATTAACCTGCATCAGGATTAGCATGCCGGGCTAACAGCCGCACAGCCACCACTGCTAGCCGTTAGCTTAGCATCAAAGTCGTCTGGCTGGCGTCCACATGGCGTTTTAAAGGAATTCGCCACAGACGAATCTTCACGTTGGTTCAAGATGGGAGAAAATACACAGAAAAAAATGCAGAATTAATTTAAAGCAATTTTAGGCGTTACGTTACATATTTTCCCTGTTATGTTAAATTACAGATAATATCTGGTAAAATCACATTCAAAAAAATTATTTACATAATTTACAAACAGGAATTTGTTCTTTCACCATGTTTGACTGGAAAATTCAAGTTTACTGCACATATCTTCACTGTTTTTGTTGTTGAACACTAGAGTATTTTACAGTTTAACACTGTTGCTGATGGATTTTTAAGTTTTTTTTTACAGAATTAAGTTTCTGCAGTGCAACTGCCTATGATACTAAATGTGATCGATGTGTTATGCTGTTGTGTCTACATTTTCCTGCCATTTTTGACCATGTAAAAAACAAAAAAAGGCGCTTCTGTCGAGTAAATGAAACCATAATTAACAACAGCGCTATAAAAAAAAAAAATTTTATTCTTAATTCTTATTAGTTCAGTGTTGGCTAAAACTTCTTTCAAAAATTTTTGAAAATATAAATATCCTACATCTAAATAAGATTATTTAAATGTAAAATAATACACAGTTCAGTGATATAGAAGTAATTTAAACAACTTTTTTCTGTCTCCATGAATTCAAGTGTGCGTCATTGTTCAGGCTAATCAAAGTACTAGCCTGGATTTGATCAGGATCATTTGATTGTTTTCAGTCATTTTTGTTTTCATGTTACTCATTTTGGACCAGATCTGAGTTGCTTTTAAACACCTTGTGTCATTTATTGTCATTTTCTGAATCATTTTGGTCAAATTTTGAGTCATTTTGGACCCATTTTTAAGTAACTCTGACCAAGTCTTGAGTTATTTTAAGCAAGTATTGAGTCATTTTTAAACCCCTTCTGTTATTTGAGACACTTTTGAAATATTTTTGGATAAATTTTAAGTCATTTTGGACCCATTTTTTAAGTCAAGCTTTACTACTGTAAAGGAAGTGTGCACTAAAAGTGTTTTTTTCCTAAGCTTAGATTAATTTTCAGCACCGTCACTGTTTTCATTTTCTAAAACGTTTTTGTTTTCTCTGCTGTGAGTTTGGGTCGTCTCAGTCTTCTACACTGAGGAAGCAGCAGAGAGCTGTAAGGACATCAGCTTAATGTTAATCAGTCGAGTGAAACCAGCTGAAGTCGCCGTTTATCGCCCAGACTGTCGGCTCCACACTGCCGGTTAATCTGATATTATTAGAGGACATCTGCTGCTGCTCGCATCCACCATCCACACTGCTTTACAAACAGTGTATGTACTGCATCAAGAATTTGGAGTCATCGTGGACGCATGTTTGAGTAAATCTCGACAAATTCAGAAGTAATTTAAACAACTTTTTTCTCTCTGCATGAATTCAAGATTGCATCATATTTCACCCCAATCAAAGTAATAATTAAAGCTGCAATAATCCTGTTACAAACAGTTTTTAACCTGGGTTTGGTCCCATTTCTTCAGATTGGTGCCATTAAAAGTAATCCAAATCACAAATTGACTAACTTTGGACACTTTTTGTATCATTTTGGACAAATGTTTGAGTAATTTTGCACTAAATATGACAAATTTGCCTCATTGTGGACAAATATTGAGACATTTTGGACACTTGGTACCAAATTTAGGCAGCATCTCAACAACAGAATGAATTAGTTGGCAGAAAAACATTTTATTGATTGTTTTATCGATTTTAAGCAACAATAAACAATATACAAGTGTGCATCATTTTTCACCCCAATCAAAGTAATAATTAAAGCTGCAAAAATCCTGATTTTAAACAGTTTTTAGCCTGGGTTTGCTCTCATTTTTCAAATTTTCAAATTGGGGCCATTGAAATTAGTCCAACTCTCAAATTTGACTAATTTTTGGACATTTTTTTTTTTTTTTTTTTTTTTATCATTTTGGAAGAATTTGGAGTCATTTTGGACAAACATGGTTTTAACTGATTGGTGCAGCCAATCTGCAGCTACAATAGAGCCATGTGGCCAAAAAAATGAATTCAGTGTTGAATTTAGATGCACATGAATTTAGGACAAACTACCTTTCCTGGGTGGTATTTTGCACCAATCACAGTTCTGTCACTCAAATACTTTGATTTCTCACCAAATTAAAACTGCGTCCTTCATTAAATGAGCCCCACATCTCATTTCTAACTTGTTTTGGGTTTTCTGATGCTTTTAAAACCAACCAGACACCCGCCGTTTGTGTTGTGAGCAGATTTTAACAGTTAAACAAGCAGCCAGCATCCGTTTACAGGAACAGGACAGACGAGTTACTGTCAACTGAAATCAACACTGAGTCTCCTCTGGTGTGAAGTGGTGAAAACTAACAGAACAACTCAGTTTAAACTAAAAAAAAAACAACTGAATGTCATAAAATAAATGTTATGTTTTTAACCAGTCTGTCTGGAGGGAATTATTAGTCTCTCTGCTGCTAAATTAAAAGTCAATATTAGTCTCAATGAATAAACAACAGAAATAAAATCTGATGTTTTCTTCAATTTTTTACCAACTCAATAATGAGACTTTACTTTTTACAAAATGTAACCATCTTTGAACTTTTTGAATGAACAGTTGCAGATATATTTGGCACTTTGGGGATATTTGCTTCAATTTAAATTACCTTTATTTCTTTCATTCAATGGATGTAAAAGTTAATGAGTAATTTTAGACAAATTTTTGCCATTTGATGTTATTCTGTTCTCATTTTAAGCACATTTAGAATCATTTAGCATATTTTTGTCATTGGGGACAAATTCTCAAGCCATTTTGGGCAAATTTTTTGGGACACATTTGTGACATTTTGAACCAATTTTGCCTAATTTTGGACAAATATTGAGTAATTTTGGACATTTGGTACCAAACTTGGGCAACATCTCAGCAACAGAATCAATTAGACGGCAGAAAAAGATCATTTATTGATTGTTTTATCAATTTTAAGCAACGACATGCCAAATCTCAATTTGTTAATTGAGACACTTTGCTGCTTCTCTGCCTGATATCATGACAAACGACATATTTTGGGCTATTTGGACAAAATAAAACCATCAAAAGGCATCACGCTGTTAAATTCAAGAAGAATTGGAGTTAGAATGGCACGATACGGGCAAATTTTTTAAAAACTTTTTTCTGTCTACATGAATTCAAGTGTGCGTCATTTATAACATCAATAAAAAAAATAATTAAAGCTGCAAAAATTGTTTTAACCGTTTTTAGCTTGAATTTTGTTCTCATTTCTTCAGATTGCTGTCATTAGAAATAGTCTAACTCTCAAATTTGACAAATTTTAGACAAGTTTTGTCTCATTTTGGAAGAATTTGGAGACATTTTGGACAATCATTCCTCGTGGACAAGTTTGGGTGGCAGAAAAAACAAGACATCTGTCTTCTGATGTATTTCTCAAAAGGAAGAATATTTTATGTGTTGGTCTGTGATTTTAATCCACTAAATAGTGTGTCAGTTTTCACCACAATCACTGTAATAACTACTATCACAACAACTTCCGTTTTCCCTTGCTGCTCTGATTCTTGGAACTAATGTTTTCATTTTGCTTCATCAGATCTGATCAGCTACAGACAGACGCTGTTCTGTCTGGATTTGTTCCCGTTCAGTCCCATTGGTTCCATTAAAATCGGCCAAACTCTCAGTTCTTCTGTTGGAAGTGGACGTTCGGACAGTTTTTCCTGGAAAATTAAAGACAGGCGGATTCTCGGGCAGCTTCTGTGTTTCCTGAGCAGATTTATGGCTTTTAGTCTGGATGGACAACAGAGATAACGACATCTTCAGGACGTGAAGTCACATGTAATGATATTAACATGTCTGAGCATTGACTTATAGCTCTAACAATATCAGCATCTTCATAAAAACCTGTTTAACTCCTCCCCTTCCTGAAAGTTCTGATCTTTAACCACGGTTAAAACCAGTCGGATGGCTGCTGGCTTCACCTGAGGGACGGGATCCAACACGTGGCCCAATCACAGCCACTTAGACAAACACATGGACCTGATTCTGACTGGTTAAGGTGCTGTTTAGCTTGTCGTTTTGGAATAATTTCAACTCATGTTGGATGTACGTCATTTTGCCACCTGTGGTTTAATGAGTCTGTTAGCTGCGATGCTAACAGCACGAAGGAGCGCCATATCTATATATTTTATTTTGGCTCATTTTTGGATCCATTTTGGGCAAATTTTTGTTATTCTGACCAAATTTAGAATCCATCCATTATCTATACACCGCTTAATCCTCACTAGGGTCGCGGGGGGTGGAGCCTATCCCAGCTGACTCGGGCGAAGGCAGGGGACACCCTAGACAGGTCGCCAGTCTGTCGCAGGGCTACATATATAGACAAACAATCACTCACACATTCACACCTACGGGCAATTTAGAATAA
The DNA here is from genome assembly GCA_027123335.1 of Amphiprion clarkii. Lineage (NCBI taxonomy): Eukaryota > Metazoa > Chordata > Actinopteri > Pomacentridae > Amphiprion > Amphiprion clarkii. Next base: position 34,187,150 of record CM049578.1, on the reverse strand, counting down.
TCAATTAACCTCAGCATATTTTTGGACTGTGGGAGGAAGCCGGAGTACCCGGAGAAAACCCACGCATGCACAGGGAGAACATGCAAACTCCATGCAGAAAGATCCCAGGAAAGCCGGGACGCGAACCAGGGATCTTCTCGCTGCAAGGCGAAAGTGCTAACCACTACAACACTGTGCAGCCCCAAATTTAGAATCATTTTGGCAATTTTTTTGTTATTTTGAACAAATTTAGAGTACATTTGGGCAAAATTTTTTGTAATTCTAAACAAATTTAGAGTAATTTTGGGCAATTTTTTGTTATTCTGAATAAATTTAGGGTAATTTTTGGAAATTTTCTGGTTAATCTGAACAAATGTAGTCATTTTGGGCAAATATTTTGTTATTCCGAACAAATTTAGAGTCATTTTGGGCATTTACTTGTTATTCTGAACAAATTTAAAGTCATTTTGGACACATGAAATCATTCATGTACAAATCTTTGTTTTAGTTTTAGCATGGGAAACAAGGATTGAAAAAAAAATCACATATAAGAAGCTGCTGACTCCCCCCCCCCCCAAATTCTCTACTGGATTAATCAATCATTAAAATAGCGCAGAGATTATTTTAATAACGGCTACTCAAACCTCTCGATGTCAGACTGCAGGATGAAGTGAACAAAATGGACAGTCGGTGTCTTTTCAACGATCATTTCTAAAACAGACCTTTCGTTAATCATTAGTTCCAGCAGTCAGACGCCTCCTGCTCACTTCATTTATTCCTGTTGCTTTGTGTTTCGATGGAAATGTTGCTTACAATGTGTAAACCAACAGTTAAAGTGAGGTTTAAAAAGAGAAAAATGTCTTGTCTTGCTGTCTTACTAAATATTACCAACTGATTTTACCATTTATCACAGGCAGAAACTGTTAAAACAGAAATGATCACTGGATTTTCAACTTCCCAAAAAACCCAAAACTAATTATGTGTAACTAACAGTTCTGTTTGGAAATATAGCAAAATCTAAGCTTAAAATCGAGTTATTTAATCAAAATCTCTACATGTAAATGGTTCACATCAGATCCTGTAAAAACAAGAAACTTTTAAAATCATTTTGACCATTTGTAAGTCATTTTGGACATATTTTAGTCATTTTTAAATGCCCTGTACCATTTAGGGTACTTACTGAATCATGTTGGACAAATTTTAAGTCATTTTTGGACACATTTTAGCCATTTTGAACAACTCTTTAGTTATTTTAGGCAAGTGTGACTAGTTTCTGTACACATTTGAGTCATTTTGGACAAAATATGAGTAATTTTAAACATCTTGAGTCATATGAACAAATATTGAGTTATTTTAGGCAGGTTTTGACTTGTTTTGGACCAATCAGAGTAAAATGCACACAAAAAGTATGTGTTTTATTAATTCTGGACAAAATTTGAGTCACTTTTTAACAACATTGTCATTTTGGACACTTTTATGAATCATTTTGGACAAATTTTCTGTCATTTTGGACACCTTTTAGTAATTTTGGACCAAATTTGAGTGATTTGGGACACTTTTTAAATAATTTTGGACACATTTTGGACCCAAAGTCATTTTGAATAAATCTTGAGTCATTTTAGACAGGTTTCTCAGGTAAACATGAAAATAATAATGTTTGAAAATTATCTTTGTATAAACAAATGTAAAACTACACTAGTGCACAAAATTGTAATATCTCATGCTACAAACACACAAGTAATTTTCCTAACGCGCCTACAGTTGGCCAAATGTCAATGTTGGACATTTTCTGTCATTTTGGATGAAATTTGAGTCATTTTAAACACCTTGAGCCATTTGGGACATTTTCTAAATCATTTTGCATGTATTTTGAGTCATTTTGGACCCTTTTTTAAGTCATTTTGAACAACTCGAGTTATTTTAGGAAAGTGTGACTAATTTCGGTACACATTTGAGTCATTTCTAAACATCTTGAGTCATTTGGGACATTTTTAAAATCATTTTGGACATATTTTGAGTAATTTTGGACCCACTTTAAAGTCATTTTGAACAAATCTAGAGTTATTTGGGACACTTTCTGAATCATTTTGGACACGTTTTAGTCAGTCTGGACAAAATTTGAGTAATTTTCGGACACCTTAAGTCATTTAAGACACTTATTAAATCATTCTGGACACATTTTAGTCATTTTGGACTAAATTAAATATGCTAAAGTTACTGCAGATTAGTTAATTAGTGTGTATAAACCACTGGCTGATAAAGACATCTCCTTGAAATGGTTTTCTTCTACTTTACAGAATTTGAAGGATGCAATTTAAATATTAGGAACATCATTTGCAGCTCTACACCTTTTCTAAACACATTCCCACGTGAATTAGTCAGACATACTTGATAGATTTGGAATTTTTCTCTAGAATTTTACACAAACTCGTGTGTTTTATGCATATTTGGTTGCATAACATTGGCTGGTAGTGCTGGAGCCTCTGGTGGCTGCTTACACAGCTGCAGTCAGCATGAATACTGACCCCTGACACACACTCCTGCTCAGGATGAGACCACACAGCCTCCCCCTGACATCTTAACTCATATTTGTGTTTTCTATCAGCCCACAAACCTCCTCCAAGTGTCCGGATACCAGAAGTACTTAGCTCCGCCACACACACTTAGCCTAGCTGCTAACGAAGCCAGTATCCAGGTTAGTTTGAGCTTTATTGTAAAACTAAATAACACTATTCAATTTACACATATTAAGCGGTGCAAAATGGGCGAAATGTTTAATTAAATGTGAGTAAATGCTAATGCAGCGGGCCAACAGGCTAGCTGGGTTCACCTGTGGTGAGTCTGTTAGCCACCGATGCTAGCAGCACGCCGGAGCCACCGATCCCCATATTTAATGTAATTTAACGGCTAAAAGCTGACATTATATGAATAATTGCAGCACAGACAGCAAGAATAGAGCCGCCCCTCTCAGAGAGCGGCTCTACCCGGCGGGGCTGCGGGTGAAAAAAGTGTCATTTAGCGCTGGGTTCACTCACCTCCGGCTCTCTGCTCCGACCGCCTGGGAACTACTGAGGAGCATCACGTGACGTATCGGAGGGCACTAACCCGCCTCCCCCCGCCGCTGATTGGTCACCGGGGGCGGACGTCTGACGTTTCGTGTCAACTGTCAGGACTTGATTGGCTGGAGGGAAATCTCAGTCGACCCGCCCCGCCGGAGCTGCCCCTCGTGGACAGCGATGATTGGCCGAGATGGCAGGAGGAAACGTGCGCTGATTGGCTGTAGTGGAGCTCATGAAAAGACGTACTGGCAGAGATTTGAATTGATTTTTGTTTTTTAACAATATTCTGGTTTATACATTGATTATACGAATATTTATGAAAGGAATAAAGCTTGTCTTTTGCTTGTTTATTTTTTGTCTTCATGTATTTCACCCTCTCTATTTGCTCGGCGCCGTTAAACAGCGTTTTAGGACCTAGTTTTCATAATTTTTTGCATTTTACTGAGTACGTCATATTTTATAACAGTATTTATGCAAAACATGCATTATTCATGTCGTCGTTTGAATCAGTTCAGTGCTGATATCATTAATAGCTGTGTCCTTTCTTCTTCCTCCTCTTCTTCTTCTTCTTCTTCTTATTATTATTATTATTATTATTATTATTATTATTAATAATTTTATTAATTTTCGCCACAGAAATTAAAACTGATAACCAATAATTACTGAGAAAATCAGTCTCTCCAACATCTAGTTTTCATTTTGTTTCCCAAACAAAAAATGTATGGTTCTCTGTAATGTTTTTTAAAAATTATTATTTAACATCATATTTGATCTTTCCAGATAGAATTATTACTGGATTCATTGGGAAAACAACGATAATGGAAAATGAAAATCAGTCCTCTTATTCACTACATTTTATTTCCCAACATGAAAATGTAAAAGCAACCTTTATAATCTGTAAATAAATATGAACAAACGTAGAGAAATTGAGTTCATAATGTGTGACTGGTTCTACTACACTTAAAGCTATTGGATTTCTTGATATAATTCAGTATTTTGCCATTTTTAATTTATTTTAGAGTTATTTTAAGCAGGTTTTGAATCATTTTGGACAAAATTTGAGTTATTTTCAAACAACTTGAGTCATTTCGAACACTTTAGAAATGGTCCATGTATTTATCTGGCAATTGTATTTTCATGTTAGAAATATTCCAGTTAAGACTCTAGAATATCATGATTTATGTAAATTTACCTCAATAATATGAATGTTTAGGTTTAGATTGTGCAGTGATATTTATTCTGTAAGTTTAGCTGATTAAAGTTTATGACTCTGCACTACAATATTATTTATTATTTAAATTTACATAATTATTATAATATTTAGGGTCAGACTCTACAGTATTAAGATTAAGAAATCAAATATTCTATAAAATGTAAATACACTGAACCCATTTGGATATTTTTAAGTGAGACTCTACAATATTATTTATGACACAAATCTATCTAAATCAAAATTTGAATCATTTTTACTCCAAACATTTACTGGACTGATTTAAATATTAAAATCATTCCTTTCTAATCCTCTGCTGTACGTTCAAACCTGAGGCCTTAAATAGAAACACACAAGTATCTGATTGAAGGAACTTCTGCAGAGTCCTGGTTCCAGAACATGATGATAGAATTATAGACAAACTTTGACAAAAGCTGCCTGAGAGTTTACAGGTTTTTATGTTAGATTTCATTCAGTAATTTAATGAGAGTTATCAGCAATAATCAAGTGTTCATTTGATGAACTTCATTTCCTAAAACATCCAGAATTGGAGCTCATATCTTTGGCAGCTGTAAAGTTTCTGCTCCTTCAAAGTTCACAACACAATGAATGAATTCCTAAAACACTCTCAATGCTGGAGAGCGTTTGATGCTGAAGCAGTGAGCAGTTTTTCTGTTTCTTCTCTGGAGATGCACAATGAGGGACATCTGCAGAGACTGAGAAAGAGTCTCACCACGTCCTGACATGAGGAAAAAGACTTTATTGAAGACTACAATGAGAAAAACTATCCAGACAGCAGACGGCTGCATTCAAGGTGAGCTCTGAACATTTGATCTGGAACAGGAATTCAATCATGGCAGCATGAGCTTCATTTCAGTCTGTAGCTGCTGAATTCATGGATGAATCATCTGGCACTAGAGAGGAAGACCATCAAACATCCACGTCAGCTGATGGAGGTCCAAGAGTCTCACCAAACAAACAACCTCTCTAGGTTGTTTAATATTTTCAGCTGAACTAAAGACAGACTTTGTGATTTTTCTGTTCACATGTTGTGTTATTGTAAACTTCCTCTTTCAAATAAATGTCCTCCTAACCTCCTGGAAACCAGCGTTTGTCCTGTTTTTGTGTTGCTCCTCTGCGACCATAGACAGCCGGGTCCTAATGTTTTTTGAGCAACACACCATACTATGACGATTTTACAATGATGGTTCTACTATGGAACCAGTTTGACATGTTCAGGTGTTCTTTGTGTGAAAACTCAGAGATTTCAGGGATCAGAAAGTGGTTTTCAACTTTCTTTGTTAACTTTCTGCTTCAACTTTAAACTAAATTTCCTTCACTAAGCCAGCCCTCTGGACTTCCAGGAAGCTGTGTTCCTATTGGCTGTCCAGGTGGCTGCTTGGTGTTATCAGGAACACCTGAGCAGCTTGGTGTTATCAGGAACACCTGAGCAGCTCAGTATCTTCCTGCTTTGTTTAGCTGCAGACAAACATTTCCTCTGCTTCTCTTCACCACTGATCTGGGTTTGGTTCTATTGCTTTAGTTTGTTCTTGAGGCGTTGGCTTGCAGCTTCCAGCAGTAAAATCGTCTTTAATGTGTTTCTTGGTGTGTTTTAGGGCTTTGTACTGGATAGTTGTCTTGGTAAATGTGGTTCTTTAGCCACAGTTAGCACATGGTGCTGATGTGTGCAGTGATTAGTGGATTTGGTTCAGCTGAGTTGTGTCTTTCCCTTGGCTGTAGTGAGTCTTCAGAGGTTTCTGGTCAGACACATTCTGTGTTCTTGTTTGTGAACCAGCGTTGGTTGTCCAGAAGGTAAGAGTTTCTGTCCTGATTCTCTGTTCTCAGAGGTTCTCTGGTAGGCTGCAGGAGACTTTAGTGTTTGGGTTGTGCTAGTTTGGTTTTTGTACGGTTTCATTTGGACGACTATCTTGAGGCCCCTCCATGTGGTTTAGTGAGGTTTTCTGGAACAGTTCTACAAAGCAACCTGCAGTAGAAGAGACTTTGAGAGTTTTTAGGAAGTTCTGGAGAGCAGACTTTAGAGCAGCAGAAACATTTGTCAGCAGTTTGAGCAGGAGAAGGTGAGCTTCAGAGTAGAAATGAGACGGAAACCTTCTTGACCCGTTTGGTGAGGTCCTGTACCAAGAGTTTGAGCAGGTTGTGAAGAGTCTGTAGTTCTTTAGTCTGAAAGCACAAGAAGAGTCGACTCATTAAAGGAGAAAACAGGAGATATTGTTGGTTTATTCTGTCGCTCTGCAGTTACCAGTTTCTTTAGATTGAATATCAAGTTTATATTTGAAATGATTTCCCATGTGAGCCCAAGAAGACTTCAATAAACTCTCCATCCCCTGGACACAACACATTTTATTACCATGTTAAATCTTTTTTTAAAATATGTTTTTGAGTTTTATTTGTAGTTTTAGCATAGTTTTTTCTCTTTGCTTGTTTAGTTTTGTCATCTGTGTGAAAGGTGCTAAACAAATAAAGTTGATAAACTGTATAATTGACTAACTCATGATTGTGACAACAGAAGTATTTTCATTGTGATTTAAGGGTTTGTTTCATTTTTAAGGTTGGGGTTAAAAGCTTGACAGAAAAAGAGATAAAATAAATAAACTACATTTAAAAAAGCAATTAAATCAAAGGAAAAAACATTTAATACAATGAAATTATATTAGACAAAATATTTAATTAGATAATTAAACAGAAGATACAAAATGTAATTATGAAACTAAACTTTTTAAACAAAAATATTAAACATTAAAGATGAAATATTTTAGATAATTAAACATTTGAAAAAATACAATTAAACAATAATCAACATTTTTTTAATAATACAAAACATTTAATTAGATTATGAAACCTGTTAAAAGACAAGACATTTAATTTAAAAAAAATTTTATTAGAAAATTAAATCTTAAAGACAATAAAACTTTAAATAGGAATTAAACAGAAAATACAATGAAGCATTTAAAAAGAAAATTGAACATTAAAAGGTGGTAAAACATTTAAAAAGAAAAATTAAACATTGGGAAAGAAAAGGGAATTTTTCAAACAAGCCGATAAAACATTTGGAAAAAACTACAATTAAACATTAAAAAGACAAAACATTTCTAAATCAAATCAGACATTATAAAAGAATAAAAGGTAAGAAAACAGCAAAACTAAGCATTTAAGAAGAATCAAACTAAAGACAAAACATTTGTAAAGACACCAGTTAGACTTTAGAAGATCAAATTAAACAGAAGAGACAATAAAACGATGAAAAAGAAGACAGATAAAGGTATTAAAGCGTTTTGTAGTCTGAAATGAAAACATCAAGTTGTTAATTCAAACATTTCCTCTTTTTATGTTCTTGGTTTGATTGTGGACAGATTTACTAAGAACTCATTTCAGAAAACTGCTTTCCAGATAAAGTCTACTAGTAGTTGAAGGCACTGATCAAACTAATGTTACCTTCTGATCTCCACAAACTTTACTGTTCAGTGAAGAGAATCAAAGTTTGTTGAGGATTTCTAAAAAACCCACAGGTGAAGGTCTGAGAAGAACTCAGATGGATGATCTAAATGTGAAATCAAGACTCATGGTCACAAGTTTTAAGGCTTCTGTTAACCAGAAAGTTCAAACTAACAGAGAAGTACTGAGAAACTTTTAAAACTTCAGCCATCAGACTGTCTGAAGGTTCAAACTAACAGAGAAGTACTGAGGAACTTAGAAGATTTCAGTCCTCAGACTGTCTGAAGGTTCAAACTAACAGAGAACTACTCAGGAACTCAGAAGATTTCAGTCCTTGGACTGTCTGAAGGTTCAATCTAACAGAGAACTACTGTGGGACTTAGAAAATTTCAGCCCTCAGACTGTGTGAAAGCTCAGGTCCTGAGGACTCGGGAGGTGTGGAGGCTTTGGAAAGTCTTGGAACTGAGGGTTCCACCCTCCAGCACAGGCTGAAGTCCCACCTCCTGAGAAAAACGGGCGAGAAAAGAGAAAGTCAAAAAAAAAAACTCGACAACGACAAAAAATAGATGATAAATGCGCAAAAAAAACTAAAATTTGTATCTGAGCGAGTAGCTCAGGAGGATAAGAGGATAGACTACAGATTGGAAGGTCGCCGGTTCAAGACCGGCCAGTGGCAGTTTTCTTTCTTTGTCTTTGACAGGATTTTGAGAAAATTTAAGAAGTGTCTGGTCTTGAACCAGCGACCTGCAGCTCCATAGGCAAATCCTTAACTCACTGAGCTACAGATCATATAAAAAGAAATAAATTCGTCCTCCCTTTGACATCGTAGTTGGTGATGTCACCACATGGGCGGAGCCAAGGCGGAGTCTGGGTGGAGTCAGGGCGGAGAGTAGGCGGGGAGGTGGGTGGTGGCCTCCCACCCCTCTACTCCACCCACCTCCCCGCCTACTCTCCGCCCTGACTCCACCCAGACTCCCCCACCACACCTTCCCCCGCCCGACGAGTTTTTCGAGTCGCCACGAGTTCTTCGAGTCTCCACGGGTTTTCCCGAGTTTCTGGAGTTTCCAGGTCGGAGGCAGAACAAGTTGTCATGAAGAGGTGTTGAAGTCGGCCAGGATGGACTGACTTTTTACAGCAACTAGAAGGAAGACCACTAGAAGAGCAGGTCTTTAACCACCATCCATAAAATCCATGGAGTCGACTCCAGAGAAATGAAGGGAGGTCAACTTTTATCAACCTCCATCCAGATGTTCAACTTGATATCTTTACTTGGAGATTTTTAGCACCACAAACCTTTAGTATCACACTTTATTATCATTTATTAGGACTTTAATGGAATCCACCAGCAGATTTACTTTTTGTTGACAAACTTTATTCTTGTGGTCGTGAGACTGCAGTATTTAAAACTCTTCCTTCTATTTGACCTCATGTTTATTAGTTTTAGTGGAGAAACTTATTTTAATTGTCCATTAGTCTCTTAAAAACCAAATAATAAATTGGATTAGTCAAGAGGTTTAAATTTCTTACTTTGTCATATTTTAAATATGACAAAAAAAATATAAAAATGAAGCATCTTGAGACATTTTGACCTGTAATTGGCGTTATATAAATAAAATTGAATTAAAATTGTATGTATCTTGTAAAGTTGGAGTAATTCAACCATATATGTTGGAAAACACATTTTCTTTGTCAATTAATCTGTTGTTTTCTCCACTAATTAATTTCTTGTTTTGGTTTATAAAATGTCAAACCCAAATATATTCAGTTTACTGTCATAAAAACCAAAAAGATTTACATTCATGATGCAGGAATCAGGCAGTTTTTCACTTTTTATCTTAGTTTAGTCAGAAAGATAGTTGATAATGTGTGAATTGTTGCATCTTGTGAGCCGTAGAAGGTTTTAATCTTTGGGGCCGAGTGTCAGAAAACATTTAGAAACCAACATCAACAAAACACTCAACAAAGATTTGAACATCATTAAAGGGAAATCCAACTTTTGCATGACAATGTCTAATTAAAGGACATTTATTTCCAACGTAAATGTGTGATATTCATCCTCTGGAGCTTTCTCTTCACATCGTCTTCCACCTGGACTGGTTTGGTCGGGAGCATGTGCAACAAACATTTGAAAAACTGCACTTTAACATCAATGAATGACACTGAAGTTTAATCTCTACATAAATGAGACTGAGTCTGGATGTGCTGCTCTGTCATTAACTGCTAAGTTTAGGGAAAGTTCAAACAAAAGAGGACAGTTCAGATCAGACTTGAGAATGAGCTTATTTTGAACAAACATCTCAGACTTGCTGAGCTTCAGCACCTCTAGCAAGATATTTTAACAACAAGCAACTCAAGAGATCCAGAAGTTGGAGAGAGTTAGCTTTAGCTGAGCCAAAGAACATGTGGGACGCTAACCTAGCAAACATTTCAGACTTTTCTCTGTGAATTCTGAGAAATAATTTCCTATTTAATGACAGAGCTACACATCTTAACTCAGTCTCATGAAAACAGACTCTGGAAGGCCACTTTGACAAACAGGAAGTGGAAGATTCCAAGGAGATTTATAGAAGGGGGAACCGGACTGTACTAAGTGTGGTCCAGTATAGAGGGGTGTTTTGTGGGTTTTTAAGGCTGATAATGATTATTAGTGAGACATTTGGAGTAGATATTCATTTGCAGTAAATGAAAGTATTTAAAATCTTGGAGTTAAACTTAGAAGAACACAAACTCTAACAGAAAACTTTGTTGATAAGTTTTTGTTTTGTTTACAGATGTTAAGTTGAAGGAGTTTTATTCATGACGTTTAACCAATCAAATCACTCCAGAAGACAGAGCGACCACAGGTAGATAAAGGTTCAGAGCCAAAGTAGCGCCATTTTTAAAAGTATTTATTACCGTAAATCAGTAAAAAATAAAATACTGATAATCAGTAAATCAGTCAGCCCACAATTACTACAATTCTACAATGTATGTCTCTTTCCTTTGACTTATTTGTACAATATATGATGTATATGATGGCGTTTTTTCATAGCAAAGGCTATACTATGATGTTTTCTAAGAGACATACCATGCTACTCTGGTTGTTCTGGCTCTGGGCTACTGCACTCCTCCTCTGTTGTTTTCTGGATTGTACTCAGCTGCATGCCTTCGTCCATCCGGCCTCCGTTGACTCGTCCCGCCTGCCGTCTCTGGAGCTGAAGCTGGACTGGAACAGACCAAAGTACAGTCCAATCACGATGCCAGCTGCCTCTCAAAAGGCTCCTTCATCTGGCAGGTGGCGGCACTTCTTCTGAGGGGAAGCTGAGCTGGCCCGGCAGAACTTTGGAGATGTGTTCCAGTGGTTGGTGGATGTGTGGGGAGATAGAGAGGGACCTTTGAATTGTTCACAAAGAAAAACAGGGAACCCATTAGTAGTTTTAGTTTAGGGTGCTACTGCGGTGTGTTTTTGGGTTTTAAGAGGTGAACAGGAAGAGGTTTTTTTCATATTGATTATCTTTTACTTTGTTCCTGGTTGGAATGCCCATCAATGTCAACATGAAGTTCACTTTTAGTTCTGTTTATTTATTTTTATTTTACTAACACCCATTTGTTTTTAACCCCTCACATGTGTTGTTGTAAACTTACTCTTTCAAATAAATACTCGTCTAACCCTCTGGAAACCAGCGTTTGGACTGTTTTTGTGTTGCTCTTCGTCTACTTCAGACAGCAGGGACAAAGCAACATTTTGTGGACTAAAGGCTTTTCTATGACGTTTTTAAAGCGACATGCTAAACTATGACATTTTTTGGGTGACATGCTATGCTATGAACTACAGGCCATACTATGTTATTCTTGAGTAAAGTATACAATACTTTGACATTTTCTGAACTACATCCTATACTATGGCGTTATACACAGAGTGCTTTGGTTATATGTTGATTTATAATCTAGATTTTTTTCTGTTTTGTTTTTTGACGGGATTACCACAGACCTGACCGTGAACACCGCTGACACCCACCTGAGGGAGACGCTGCCTAAGATCTCAAGGCTGCTTGGTCGTGGTCTTTCTGGTCCTGCTCCAGAACACCTTCATCAACTACGTCTTCTTTTGAAGAGGCCCTCAGATGCTGCAATCTCTGACCTTCAGGAGGAACTGCTACTTTCACTCTGTAACGAGACGGCGGTTATTTTAAAGACCCAGCTCCTGGCGGCTTTGAGTGAAAGTTTAACATCCATCAAAACGGAACTACAGACAGTTAAATCTGAGCTGTCGGTCAGTATTTCAAACATCAAGTCCAACCCGGCTGCTCTAAAGCACGCTGTGGGTGAAACGGAAACTTCACTCTCCACATCACCAACGACATCGTCACACTCCAAAGCAGAGCACCTGTCTGCTGAACTTTTAAAAGTGGACAATAAATGTGAAGAATGTGAGCAGCAGCAGCCTGTGAGCAGCGGAACAGATGTGATCAGAAAGAAGTCATTTTCTTTTTTCTTTTCTCTCTGGTTGACTTGATGCTGTCAGATGCAGATGTTGGAGCTGATTCTGATCTTTCAGGATGAAAAGCTGCTTTTCCTTCACAGACTTTTCAGGAAATTATTCTCTCAGGTTTTCTCTGCTATTTATATTTTTATTATCTGTGATTATTTCATTATTGTAAAATAAAGTTTGAGGATAAAAACTCTTTTAGTTGTTTTATTCCTGAAATCTTTGATGTAGCAGAACTAAACTTCCATTTTCCTTCTTTTACTTCTGACTAGAACTAAACGTATCTTCAACACGGATCATCTGGTTTTAATGAATCAGCAGCAACAATCACAACAACAAATGAGACAATTTTCAACAAATTAATAAAACTGATGTCATTTAAAGCTATCAGAGTCTGTTTTAGTGTCAAATTAAAGCTGATTACTGACAACTACAACATTAACGTTACTGTTTTAATCACATTTAAGTTTCCTGAACGTTACATTAACGTCAACCAGCCACAGTTTTATGAACTTAATGAACCACATTACAGGAACACAACACACTTCAGCCGCTGACAGGAAACAACACAAACATCGTTAGCTTGATGCTACGTTAGCTTAATGTTACGTTAGCTTTAATCAGTTTACGACTGAGCAGCTAGCTCGGTTAGCATCGGTAACATTAAAACTAATATTTACTGGATGCTAACTTTCTTCTCTGGTCAACACAGACAGAAATAAACTCCACCAACATCTGGACTGCATGGTACACATTATATCTGACACTAAAGCTGCATATAAAGTGCAGTAAAAGCGGAACCGATACGAAAATAAACATTAACTTACCGAACTATCAGAGTCCTTTCAGTGTCTGCTGGTAGAATCAGCCGAAGGCAGAAAACTGGTTAAAACAAGCCAACGGGCAGGAAAACTGTCTGTGGAAAAGGTTCTGCTGCTGTACCGATAAATAAACCAACAGTTATTATATCAGAATTAATCCAAACGAGGAGAGCAGAGTCTCTGCTGCCTCCTCCATAGGACCTGTCAATCATTCCAGACCGGACTATCAAGTAGTCCCGCCCCCTGGCCCCGCAAAACTTTAACGCTCTATAAAAAAAATCAATATTGATTTATTTTAAGATCAGCTACCTGATCTGTCATTCTGACCATGAAAACTAACGAAAAAAATTATATCCAGTCTATGCACCGTACTCTGTTTGGCTCCACACTTGCTGATGACCACTTCCGGTCTCAGAAAATGAAAAAACTGACCTTTTTTCGTTTCGGCCTCTTTCTGATTTTACTTTTTGCTATTCTAAATATAAAATGAAAATCAAAGCATTTTTAAAATATCGTATATCCCTTTTTGATCATGAAAAGGAAAAACGCCTTGTATTTCAATTAAAATTTTTGTATTTTAAAACAAAAATCAAATAAACACTGTTTTTTTGTTTTTCAATCCCCGTTTCAGAACGGAAAATACAATTACCAGATCCGTACACGGACCAGAAATAACTCCTTTTTAAGTAATGTTTTTGACACACTTTAGTCATTTTGAACAAGTTTTGTGTTATTTTGGGCAAGTGAGACTAATTTCTGGACACATTTGAGTCTTTTCGGACAAAATTTGAGTCATTTTTAAACACCTTGAGTAATTTTGGACCCATTTTTAAATCATTTTTAACAAATCTTGAGTTATTTTAGGCAGGTTTTGACTTGTTTTGGACCAGCCAAAGTATACAAAAAGGTTGTGTTTTACTCATTTTGGACCAAATTTAAAATGCCTTGAATCATTTGGGACACATTTTGATGCATTCTGACACATTTTTAAGTCATTTCGAACAAATCTTGAGTTATTTTAGGCAGGATTTAAGTCATTTTTGGTTGATTTTAGTCATTTTGGACCAAATTTAAGTCATTTTTAAACACTTTGAGCATTTGGGACACTTTTTTGAACCATTTGGACAAATTTTGAGTCATTTTGGATGAAATTTGAATAATTTTTTAAACTACTTGTGTCATTTTGGACTTTTTTAGATCATTTTTGATAACTTTTATATTGTTTTGAACACATTTTAAGTCATTTTTGGATGGTTTTTGAATAATTTTGAGTCATTTTAGACTCATCTACTTCATGCTGGACCAAATTTGAGTCATTCTGGACACATTGACCAATTTGACCAATTTTTAAGTCATTTTGAACACATTTTGAGTGATTTTAGGCAGGTTTTCAGTCATTTTTGTTTGCACTTTACTCATTTTGGAATAAATTTGAGTCATTTTTACACACCTGGAGTCATTTGGGACACTTTATAAATCATTTTGGACATATTTTAAGTCATTTTGGACCCATTTTTAATCATTTTGAACAAATCTTGAGTAATTTTAGACAGGTTTCTCGGGTAAATGAGAAAATAACAATATTCTAAAATTATCTTTCTGAAAACAAATGTAAAACTACACTAGTGGACAGAACTGTAAAATCTGATGCTACAAACACACAAGCAATTTTCTTAAATCGGCCAAATGTGAACAAAAAGCCAAACTGATGCTAAAAATGCGCATCAAAGAAACGAACCGGAGGATCATTTAAATTTCTGTCTTTATTACAATTCACAGATTGGATATCTGATTTAAATAGAGTTTATCTAAAGGATACAAAAGACAAATACAAGATGAGAGCAATGCATTCCAGTGCATCTTACAAGGAAAGTTAAATAAAAACCGGATGTTTCAGATCAGAAACGAACTCTCGGCTCTGAAAACCCGAACCTGACAACCAGCTTCATCTGCAGCTTCATGGAGGAAAAGTCTCGATAGTTCAGTCCTTCATTTACTCACTTTGTTCCCTTCAGTGAAGAATGTGTGGATTTTCAAGTGAAAAGATTTAAATCTCCGGGTTCTTATAGCTGTTTTAGCTGCTGATACCTGAGGCAGCTTCTCAGTCAGTTTGGACGAATCTTAGGAAAGTGGGAATCATTCTGGACAAAATCCGAGTCATTTTAAACACATCAGGCCATTTGAGACTCTATAAATAGTTTTGGAGACTTTTTGAGTCATTTTGGACTCATTTTGTATTAATTTACCCGTTTACTGTGATTTCTGTTGGTTGTGTCTCAAAGCTTCTATCTGTGGATGAATTCTGTGATTCAGTAGAAAATCGACCCGACGAAGCTCCAGAACTAAATGAAAATGTTTTCTGACTGTTTGAAACTACTCCACAGTATTATAGAGTGCTACAGAGTATTCCAGAGTACTACAGAGTAACTCTGAACTAAAATGTTTTCTGAATGTTTGAAGCTTTTTTCTGCTCATCAAAGTTCCTTCATCTGAGTCACAGAACAGAAAACTGAACCTGTGGAGGAAGAAGAGACACATAACTACAGGAAAGTACTACACAGTACTGCAGAGTACCTCAGAGTACTGTCAGGTAACTCAGAGTACTGCAGGGTACTACAGAGTGATTAAGAGTACTACATAGTAGTTCAGAGTACTCCAGAGTAACTCATATCACTACATAATACTCCAGAGTATTCCAGAGTAGTCCAGAGTACTACAGAACAATTCAGAGTGCTGCAGAGTACTACAGAGTAGTCCAGAGTTCTACATAGTAGTTCAGAGTACTCCAGAGTACTCACAGTACTATAGTGAACTTCAGATTACTCCAGAGTACTATAGGGTAACTCACAGTACTCCAGAGTTCTACCTTGGAGTACTACAGTATGTTCTAGAGTACTCCAGAGTACTCCAGATACTGTGAACAGTGAAGGCCTCGGGCAGCAGGGATCTGATTGGTTAGAACAGCGTCAGTAGTTTGAAGCCTCCAGGAAGTTGTGAGGCTGCAGCAAAGGATTGTGGGAGTTTGTGTTCAGCTACATGTTTAGATTTAAGGCAAACGGCTCAGCGGCTCTGAGAGGACGTCTGTCTGCAGAACCACCAACAGCAGCAGGACCCTGGAGGTTCTACTAGAACTAGAGGATCCTTGAGGTTCTACCAGAACATCAGGATCCTAGAGGTTCTACCAGAACATCAGGATCCTTGAGGTTCTACTAGAACTAGAGGATCCTTGAGGTTCTACCAGAACATCAGGATCCTAGAGGTTCTACTAGAACATCAGGATCCTTGAGGTTCTACTAGAACTAGAGGATCCTGGAGGTTCTACCAGAACATCAGGATCCTGGAGGTTCTACTAGAACTAGAGGATCCTAGAGGTTCTACCAGAACATCAGGATTCTGCTGGAAACGACTCAAACAGGTTCCAGTTAGTGACAATAGATCTGAATTATTTATTTAAAAAACTTTCATTTTCAGTGGAACCAGAGGTTCTAGATGATCTGACATAATCTCCAGGGTTCCAGATCTGATCTCCAGTCAGTTCACAAAAAGATCATAGAGTTCCAAAAGAGTAAAACCAACTTTGGACACGTTTTAAACTCATTTTAACTTTTTTCCTGTCATTTTGGACAAACTTTAAATCATTAAAATTATTTTTAGACTTATTTTTGGTCCAGTTTAAATAGAATAAGTTTGTTTTTAAAGCACTGAGTAATTTTGACATATTTTGAGATATTTTTTGTAATTTTAGACACATTTAGAGTCATTTCTGGACGAGTTTTAAATAGAATTTTAAGAAATGAATCATTTTCTAGTAAACATTGAGTGATTTTGGACACATTTTAAACTAACTACAAAATTAAAACTTTGGAATCACATCTGGACAAATATTAAGTTATTCTGGTCATATCCAGTCATTTAGACTTATTTTGAGGTTTGTTGTAGTTTTAGTCAGATTTAGTTGTTTTTTAATTTTTTAATATTTTGGACAAATGTTGAGTAAATGTTACATTTCGACAGGTTTTTGTTATTTTGGAGAATTTTTAAATCATTTGGACAAATTTTGAGACAATGTTGATTGAATTCTGAGTTCTTTTTGAGAAATATTTGTCATTTAGGACAAATTTGTATTTAATTTGTGAAAGTTTGGAATATTTTGGACAAATGTGGACTAAATTTGTGAAAAAATTTCAAGACATTTTCAACAAGTTTTGGTCATTTTGAGCCATTATTGAGTCACTTTGGACCTTTTTTTGGTCATTTTGGAGAATGTTTCGAGAATCTGGACACGCTTTGAGTCGTTTTGAGCAGAATCTGAGACGCTGCAGTGACGTATTTCTGTCTGAATCGACACAAACCGACCCAGATGATTAAAATTCATCATTAAACTCAAAGTCTCTGTCTTGTTTGTGTCGTTTCCAGCCAGGTGGAATGAAAGCTGACTGTGGATCAGCGTCCGGCTGTGGAGGGTCTGGGAGTCGGTAGGAAGGTCCGGTTCTGCCTCCAGGTCCGGCAGCAGCAGCTCCGTCCTCAGGAAGGTGCTCGGCCTCACCACCAGTGTAGAACATTTATTTTACTGTATGTACATAGATACAGGCGTGCAGCTTCACCGGCTGCTCCTCCCACCGCTCGCCGTGGTTCCAGGCCCGGCCAGGCGGCGGCGCTGTGGCTCCGCGGCCGGATCCATCTGAGCAGCACTGGAGGCAGCCGAGCCTCCGGTCGGCTCTGAGGTATCGCTGAGGGGGGAGAGGGGCTTCACTCGGCTTTCTTTATGAAGATCTGCAGGGAGGCAGAAAAGAAAAGAAATAAAATGAAGCCTCGATAATCACTGAAACACTAGAAAAAAAAAAAAAATAAAGCCTTGATAATCACTGAAACACTAGAAAAAAAAATAAATAAAATAAACCCTTGATAATCACTGAAACACTAGAAAATAAAATAAATAAAATAAATAAAATAAATAAAATAAAGCCTCGATAATCACTGAAACACTAGAAAATAAAATAAATAAAATAAAGCCTTGATAATCACTGAAACACTAGAAAATAAAATAAATAAAATAAATAAAATAAAGCCTTGATAATCACTGAAACACTAGAAAATAAAATAAATAAAATAAAGCCTTGATAATCACTGAAACACTAGAAAACAAAATAAATAAAATAAAGCCTTGATAATCACTGAAACACTAGAAAAAAAATAATAAAATAAAGCCTTGATAATCACTGAAACACTAGAAAAAAAATAAAATAAAATAAAGCCTTGATAATCACTGAAACACTAGAAAATAAAATAAATAAAATAAAGCCTCGATAATCACTGAAACACTAGAAAAAAAATAAAATAAAGCCTTGATAATCACTGAAACACTAGAAAATAAAACAAATAAAATAAAGCCTTGATAATCACTGAAACACTAGAAAATAAAACAAATAAAATAAAGCCTTGATAATCACTGAAATACTAGAAAATAAAATAAATAAAATAAAGCCTCGATAATCACTGAAACACTAGAAAATAAAATAAATAAAATAAAGCCTCGATAATCACTGAAACACTAGAAAATAAAATAAATAAAATAAAGCCTCGATAATCACTGAAACACTAGAAAAAAAATAAAATAAAGCCTTGATAATCACTGAAACACTAGAAAATAAAACAAATAAAATAAAGCCTTGATAATCACTGAAACACTAGAAAATAAAACAAATAAAATAAAGCCTTGATAATCACTGAAATACTAGAAAATAAAATAAATAAAATAAAGCCTCGATAATCACTGAAACACTAGAAAATAAAATAAATAAAATAAATAAAATAAAGCCTTGATAATCACTGAAACACTAGAAAATAAAATAAATAAAATAAATAAAATAAAGCCTTGATAATCACTGAAACACTAGAAAACAAAATAAATAAAATAAAGCCTTGATAATCACTGAAACACTAGAAAATAAAATAAATAAAATAAAGCCTTGATAATCACTGAAACACTAGAAAATAAAATAAATAAAATAAATAAAATAAAGCCTCGATAATCACTGAAACACTAGAAAAAAAATAATAAAATAAAGCCTTGATAATCACTGAAACAGTAGAAAATAAAATAAATAAAATAAAGCCTCGATAATGACTGAAACACTAGAAAATAAAATAAATAAAATAAAGCCTTGATAATCACTGAAACACTAGAAAATAAAATAAATAAATAAAATAAAATAAAGCCTTGATAATCACTGAAACACTAGAAAATAAAATAAATAAAATAAAGCCTTGATAATCACTGAAAAACTAGAAAATAAAATAAATAAATAAAATAAAATAAAGCCTTGATAATCACTGAAACACTAGAAAATAAAATAAATAAATAAAATAAAATAAAGCCTTGATAATCACTGAAACACTAGAAAATAAAATAAATAAAATAAAGCCTTGATAATCACTGAAAAACTAGAAAATAAAATAAATAAAATAAAGCCTCGATAATGACTGAAAAACCAGAAAGTAAAGAGAATAAAAGCTCCATTTAGACAGAAGTAAACTAATATCAGCTCTGAAAACCCTTTTATTAAGAACCTTCAACACAAACCTGCAAAAAGTTAACAAGAAAATAATAAAATTAAAGAGATTATTAAGAACCTTTAATACAAACCCATAAAAAATCTAATAATAAAATAAATGAGATTATTAAGAATCTTTAACAAAAACCTGTAAAATAACAGCAATAAAAATAATAATAAAATGAATGTGATTATGAAGAACTTTTAACACAAACCTGTAAAATAATAAAATATTATTATTATTATTATTATTATTATTATTATTATTATTATTATTATTATTATTATTATAAGAAGAAGAAGAAAATAATAAAATTAATGTTATTATAAAGAACCCTTTAATAAAAACCTGCAGCCCAAAGTAGAAAATAGTAAAAATTATAAAATTAATAAAATGAATCTGATCATTCAAAACTGTGCCGAAACGTCCTGTAAAATTACAGTAAAATACCAGAAAAGTTCACGTTGTTATTATTTTAATTTATTCAAAGTAATTTTGGAGAAATATTTGTCATTTAGGAAAGATTTATATTATCTTTTTTAAAAACGTTTTTACTATTTTGGACAAATTTTGAGTAATTGTGAATGAATTTTAAGACATTTTCTACCATTTTTTTCTCATGATAAGCCATTTTGAGCTTTTTTTGGTCATTTTGGAGACTTTTTCATTTCATTTTTGAGACATTTTTGGCCAAATTATGAGGAATTTTGGACTATTTCTGATATTTCGTGTCATTTTGGACACTTTTTCAGTTGTTTTGTAGACACATTCTGTCATTTTTAACAGTTCTTCAGTCATTTTAGAGCATTTTTTTTTGGATATTTTGGACAATTCTTGAGTCATTAAGAACTAATTTCAATTAATTTCAAAGTAGATCAAATATTGAGTCATTTTGGACAAATATCATGATCATTCAGGACAAATATGAAATAATTGTGGACAATTTTTGAATAATTTTGGACAACTGTTGAACAAATCAGACCGATTTCTGTCATTCTGAACAGTCGTTACTTTGGAAAGTTTTGGGACAAGTTTTAAATAGGTTTCTTCCAGTTCATGTCATTTGCAACAATTCCTGGGTCATTTTGGACCATTTTTTGTGATTTATGACTATTTTTGTGGCATTTTGGGCATTTTATTGGTCATTCTGAACACATTTTTTAAATTCTTGATCATTTTTGAGCCTTTAAAAATAAATTTTAGGTCAAATATTGAGTCATTTGTCATTCTTTTACACGTTTTCAACTGATTTTGACAAGTTTGAAATTGTTGTGGACAAATTTTGAGTTATTTTTGGGAAAAGTGTTTGAACGCTGTGTTTTGGGCACATTTGAACTATTATCTGACATGTTCTGGGTAACTGCGGAGTCAAATTTAAGTAATTTGGGGCCATTTTTTAGCGCCCAGAGTCTGTAAGGGATGCTGTGAGGAACCCAGAACCTCTGTGAGAAGCCGTTACCTCGCTGAGGATCACCCAGACCGGGGAGTCGGTCACCACGGACAGACGCATGGCCTCCAGAGGACCGAAGGACGGATCCACCTCACCCTCTGCGATCCCGTTCTGGAACGTTCCTGAAAACATCCAGAGGACAGTTTGTGTAGAAGACATCCTGCAGGGTGAACACACTCTGAGCCCATTTCATCACTACAATTATTAAACTGCCGTCCACTTGGTCTTTGGGAGGTTTTTGATCTTCTGATTCCAACACTGAGCCGAACTAAAGAACAAATATTACAGTATAATATTATATTATTGTTAATAAAGATTTTTTTAAGATGCCAAGATTGTTCTGTGTCTTGTTTTTTGAGGGTTTTTTTTGGTTGTTTTTTGTCTCTTTGTAGTTGTTTTGTGTGTCTTTGTGGTTATTTTGTGTCTTTTTGTGGCTGTTTTGTGGCTTTTTGTGGTTGTTCTGTTTGTTTTTGTGGTAATTGTATGTTGTTTGGGGTTGTTTTGTGTCTCCTTGCAGTTGTTTCGTATCTTTTTGTGGTTATTTCATATCTCTTTGTAGTTATTTTGTGACTCTTTGTGGTCGTTTTGTGTCTCTTTGTGGTTGTTTGTGTGTCTCTTTGTGGTTGTTTGTATGTCTCTTGTGGTTGTTTGTGTGTCTCTTCGTGGTTGTTTGTATGTCTCTTGTGGTTGTTTGTGTGTCTCTTTGTGGTTGTTTGTATGTCTCTTGTGGCTGTTTTGTGTCTCTCTGTGGTCGTTCAGCATCGCTTTGTGGCTGTTTTGTGTCTCTTTGTGGTCGTTCAGCATCGCTTTGTGGCTGTTTTGTGTCTCTTTGTGGTCGTTTAGCATCGCTTTGTGGCTGTGTTGTGTCTCTTTGTGTGTATTATCCATCAGCTACTTGCTCTACTTGTGTCTTTTCCGTGTTATTAATGGTGATTAGGACCCATTCCATCCATCCAGACTCCATCATTGACCCCACTGTGTCTCATACTGGTTGTAATCCCTGCCAGGATGTATTGACTGGGATTATGCTGCTGCTGCTGCTGCTGCTGCTGATGATGATGATGATGATGATGATGATGATGATGATGATGATGCTGATGATGATGATGATGATGATGATGATGATGATGATGCTGATGCTGATGATGATGATGATGATGATGATGATGATGATGATGATGATGCTGATGATGATGATGATGATGATGATGATGATGATGATGCTGATGATGATGATGATGATGATGATGATGATGATGATGATGATGATGATGATGATGAGATGCTTCCAGGTACGACGGTGCAGTAATCCCAACAAAGAGCAGCATCTGGGTGTGTTATTGTTTGCGGCTGGGTATTATCTGATATTACTGCGGTATTAAAGCCTCCACTCAGCATCCAGCCACACGAGTCCTGCTGTCTGAGAGCTTTTCTCAGAAACACAATAAAAACTGTCACTCTCACACACACACACACACTCTCTCTCTCTCTTTTGTGTTTCTCATTGTATTGACAGATACAGGTTATATATAAGGTTTGGTGAAAGGATTAAACGTTGCTCTGAACGATCAACATGTCGCTAATTATTAAATGAAAAAACATTACAGCGATGTTGGTATTTATTCCTGCATTAGTGCGTTCATTGGTCTCTTTCTGGTCGTTTTGTGTTTTTCTGTGGTCATTTTGTGTCTCTTGTAGTTATTTTGTTGTGGTGACTTTGTGGTCATTTTGTGTTTCTGTAGTTATTTTTTGTCTCTTTGAGGTTGTTTTGTGTCTTTTTGTGGTCATTTTTTGGCTTTTGTTGTCATTTTTTGTCTCTTTGTGGTTCTTTGTGTCTCTGTGGTTCTTCTGTGTCTCTTTGTGGTTGTTTTGTGTCTCTTGTAGTTTTTTTGTGCCTCTGTAGTCGTTTTGTGTCTCTTTGTTGCTGTTTTGTGTCTCTTTAGAGTCATTTTTTGTCTCTTTGTGGTTCTTTGTGTCTCTGTGGTTCTTCTGTGTCTCTTTGTGGTTGTTTTGTGTCTCTTTGTAGTTTTTTTGTCTCTTTGTAGTTGTTTTGTGTCTCTTTGTGGTTGTTTTGTGCCTCTGTAGTCGTTTTGTGTCTCTTTGTTGCTGTTTTGTGTCTCTTTGTGTCTTTTTGTGGTTGTTTTACATCCCTTTGCGGTCATTTTGTGTCTCAGCCATTGATTTTTGTGTTTCTAAAAACATTTTGTGTCTCTTTTGAATCATTTTGTGCCACTTTAAGGTTGTCTTGTGTGTCCGTTAGTCATTATTTTTGTCATTTTGTAGCCGTCATTTTCTAATTTTAGATTTTCATGTGGCTACTATTTATTGTCTCTTTGAGGTTGCTCATGTCTCTTTGTGGTAGTTTTGTGTCTATTTTGGTTTGTTTTGTGTAAATGAATCAAATCTCTTCATCCGAACACGGTAAAAACACCAGAGAGTGACTTTGTTTGAGTTTAGTTTCACTCCACCCCTGAACTGCTTCGTTTCCAGAGCCGTCAGACTCTCAGTCGGCTGGTTTTCCTCTGAAACGCTGGAGTCCTGGAGGCTGAAATTAATAGAGTGGAGGAGCCGATCGATCGGCCGACATCTGAAAAATTGATGAAGGGGATAAAGAGCTGCTGGTAATTTATGAAGTCCGGTCGCCTGCTGTCCTCACATCCTCGCTGTCTCCAGGTGAAATAAAAGACGCTTCTTCACTTAAAACCATAAAAATTGAATTTGTTTGTTATTTAAAACCATAAAAACTGGGTTTGTTTACAGATTAAAATACAGAAGAGAATCCAGACGTGGAGCAGAGAATCTAAATAAAGGTAAATGGTCAGACTTCACATTAATGTTTAAATGTTCACCATGAACTGACTCATTCATTTCAGCAATTTGGTTCTTATTTGTCACTTTAAAACGGGGAGATGAGTCTCTTTGGACTCGTGTCTTTGTCTCTTTGTGGTTGTTTTGTGTCTTTTTGTAGTTATTCTGTGTCTCTGTGTGTTTGTTTTGTGTCTCTTTGTGGTTGTTTTGTGTCTTTTTGTAGTTATTCTGTGTCTCTGTGTGTTTGTTTTGTGTCTCTTTGTGGTTGTTTTGTGTCTCTGTGGTTGTTTTGTGTCTCTTTGTAGTTATTGTGTGTCTCTTTGTGGTTGTTGTGCGTCTCTTTGTGGTTGTTTTGTGTCTCTTTTCAGTCATTTTGTATGTTCTTGTGGTTGTTTTGTCCCCGTTTGTGTTCATTTTGTGTCTTTTTGCAGCCGTTTGTTTCGTTAGTTGGTTGTTTTGTTACTCTTTGAAACAGTTTTGTGTGCTTTTGTTCCTGGTTTGTGTCTTTTTGTGGTCAGTTTGTGTCTCTGTATTTGTTGCGTGACTATTTGTGGTGGCTTTGTATGCACTTTTGGTCATTTTGTGTCTCTTTGTGTTTATGTTGTGTTTGTTTTTTGAAATTTTGTGTTTCTTTTTAATTTCCGTAGTGGTTTTGTTTGTTTTTGAGGCTGTTTTGTGTATTTTTGTGGTCAGGTTGTGTCTCTGTGGGTGTTTTGAGCCTTTTTGTGTTCATTTTGTGTCTTTACACATCTATGTAGTGTGTTTTAAGGTTGTTTTGTTACTCTTTGAAACAGCTTTGTGTGTTTTTGTTCCTGTTGTGTGCCTCTTTGTGGTCAGGATGTGTCTCTGTATTTATTCTGTGCCTTTTGTTGGCAGTTTTGTGTGTTTGTGTGTGTGTTGAGTGTCTCTTTGTGGCAGTTCTGTGCTCATTTTGTGTGTCTGTGTGTCGTTGTGTCACCTATCCTGATGAATCCGTCTTCGGTCCGGTGGTATTTGGGTGTTTTCTCTCGTCCTTCTGTCAGAGCTTCTTTCTCTGCCTGGATGTTCTGAAAAACAGCAGCAGATCAAATGAGACACGTTTTAAGTTTTCTCTTTATTATTATTAGTTTATTATCATTATTAGTTTATTAAAGTCTGGATTAATCAGATAATAAAACATCAAAAACTTTACATACAAAGTTTTCCTGAAAATAAAATGTTTCCAGTTTGTTTGTTTGTTTTCCAGTGAAAAACTCAAATCTGACATTTCTTCCAGGTTTCACATGTTGGTTTGTGTCTGTTATTTGTTGCCTTTCCAGCTACTTTGTCAGTTTTTGTTGTAGCTTTCTGTTGTTGTCGCCGTTCTGTGTGTTTTTGCAATTGATTTCTGTGTCCTTACTGTTGTTTTGTATTTTTTAACAGTTTAATGCATCTTTGCACCTGTTTTGTGTGTTTTTGTAGCCTGGTTGTGTGCTTTTGTGGCTGTATTGTGTGTTTTTGAACAGTTTTGTGTGTCTTTGTAGTTGTTTTGTGTGTTTTTGAGCCGTTTTGTGCGTCTGTGTAGTCGTTTTATGTCTCTTTGCAGCTGTTTTGTGTGTTTTTGTAGTTGATTTGTTTGTTTTTGAAGTCTTTTATGTGTATTTGTGGTTGTTTTGTGTGTCTTCGTGGCTGTTTTTTGTGTTTTTGAACTGTTCAATGCGTCATTATATGTGTCCTTGTTTTAGTTCTGTGTGTTTTTATCGTCGATCTGTGTGTCTTTATCGTTGTGTGTGTTGTTGTAGTAGTTTTCCATCTCTTTGCAGCTGCTGTTGTCGTTACTCTCCACTATGGAAAAATATAAACTCTACCAAGTCGCTACAGACAAAACAAACTAAAATAATTCCGTTCATTTGACCAGATTTGTTGATGTTTGAAGAGAATTTCTGCAGAAAAGCGGAGCTGCTTTATGTGCCGTCAGCGATCCGTCCACCTGGTCAGCGTTTCCACGGTAACCGCCTCCTGCAGCCCCGATTCCTCGTCTCTTCCATCCAGTTCTGAGGCGGATCTCAGCAGGATCCACGTCTCTAATCTCTAATCAGAACCTCGGATCCGTCAGCGTGACTCAGCGAATAAACGACAAATAAAACCTGAAGCTTCAGTTTGAGAAACGACAAATAAAACCCGAAGCTTCAGTTTGAGAAACGAAGACCAAACGCTTCATGCAGCTTGAAATAAAACGATTGTTTTCGAGGACAGATTCAGCAGATTATTTCTCGCCTCAAATGCTTTCAGAAATACTTTTTGCTGAACTGTTTTCGTAATAAAAGAGAAAGTTTCGGTTCTTGTCCACAGGATCTGGTTTTCTTGTATGGAAACGCGGCGCATCTGAAAATCACTGCTTCGTGGGCGAGTCACTAGCTGGTCACATGATGGACCAACATGGTGAATCAAGTCCTTTTTGGTTTGGTTTCTATCATTTTGGACAACATTTGAGGCGTTTTTTGGATGAATTTTTATCATTTTTGGACACATTTGAGCCTTTTTTGTTGGTTTTTGTCATTCTGAAGCAGAGTCCAGTCTTTCTGGATGGGTTTGTATTACTCCAACAGGTTTTTGCCGTTCATAATTAAAATCCAGAGTCATTCTGAAGTTATTCTGGATATTTTGGAGTCATGTTTGATCGATGTCACATCATTTTTGGATACTTTGTAGCCATCATGGTGAAACATTGAGCCATTCTGAAACAATTCTGAGTAATTTCAGACAAATTCTGAATGATTTGGGCGTATTTCAAGTAATTTTGGACACATTTTGGAGAAGTTTAAATCATATTTCAAGTCCTTCTAGACAGAGCGTCTTCATTTTTGACAAGTTAATGCTGTATTTAATAATTCTGGATGATATCTGAGTAAATTTGGACAAATATTGGTTATTTCAGGACATTTTCTAAGTCTTTTCGTTCATGTTTTAAGTCATATTAACATTTCAAAAATTTTTCTGGACTATTTTGGATGCAAAATAAACAGATTTTTGAGTTATGAGTCATTCTGGCCCATTTTTCAGTTTCATTCAGAATCATTTCAAGTCATTTTTAACAGTCTGAAAGCGGCGGATGAATCCGTCTGTGATCAGGTCGGACAGAAAGTAGATCCCGTTGGAGTCGGACTCACATCGAAGGGCAGAACCTCCACCGACGTGTTGAACAGTTTGTCTCCCGGATGTTCGATGTTTCCGCTGCGAAAGAAAAACCTGAAATGAAAGGAAACAGAAAAACCCTTTTAGCGTGAAGAAGTTAGTGAGAGTTTGGAGACAAAATGAGTCAGTTTGGATGAACTTTGAATCATTTTGGACAAACGTTTGTCATTTTAACACGTTTTCAGTCATTCTGGATAATTTTTTACGAATTTTGGACATTTATTTTGGACACATTGATCAATATTGATAATGAGACACCAATAACCTTCTCCTTTATAAACTCTTTCTGAGTATTTTTGGACGAACGTTGTTTATTTTAGACAAGTTTTGAGTCACTATGGATGAATTTTGAATCATTTAGGATGAATGTTTGCCATTTTGGACACATTTTATGTAATTTTGGACAATTTAATAAATTATTATGGATAGTTTTTAACAAATTTTTGACATTTATTTTCTACATATTGATCGATATTAATAATGAGACACTGATAAGTTTCTACTTTACAAACGCTTTCTGGGTATTTTTGGAAAAGTTTAGTTTATTTTGGACACATTTTTAGACTTTTCAGACAAGTTTTGAGTCATTTTGGACGAATGTTTGCCATTTTGAAAACATTTGTAGTCATTTTGGATCATTTTAAAAATGATTTAGGACCAAGTTTTGACTAATTTTGGACGTATAATTTAATTTGGGTAAATTTGAATTATTTTGGACGTATTGATCAACAACCTTCTACATTACCAAGTCTTTCTGGGTATTTTTGGACTCATTTTGTGTCATTTTGAACAAATTTCCAGTAATGTTGACCATCCTGCTGATCTCCTGTCCTTATTGATCGATATCAATGACCCGTTTCCAATCACTTCCTGCCGGTACCGACCTCTCGATGCGGACCGGCGTGAAGAATCGTATCCGGATGAAGTCTCCGGCCACCGGGGTGAAGGCCCAGAAGAAGTCCTCGCCCAGGTAGGCCTTCTCCAGGGTGAAGTGCTGGTAGGTCTTCAGGCTGGTGGTGACCTCAGCCAGAGGGTTGGCGTGACCTTTATGGAGCGTCTGCTTCCCGAAGTCCTTGTCCTGGACGGAGACACAAGACAAGAAAAGACACACAGTTCAGCATCGTTCTGGACAATTAGCTTGTTGTTCTGGACACTTCTAGTCATTTTAAACTCATTTTAGTGATTTTAAACTCATTTTTAGTCATTTTAAACTCATTTTGATTCATTTATGACAGTTTTGACGTCAGTTTGAATAAAATTGTGTCATTTTGACTTTCTTTTTCGTAAATTTGGACAAAATTTGAGAGATTTTGGTGTCATTTTGGATAAATCTAGTATCATTCTGGACAACTACTTTGTTATTTTGGACGTTTTTAGTCATTTTAAACTAATTATGATTCATTTATGTCAATCTTGGAGTCAGTTTGAACACATTTTTGAGTCTTTTTCGATAAAATTGAGTCATTTTGGACAAATTTAGCTTCACTGTGGACTATTTTTCTGTTATTTCAGACAAATTTTCTGTAATTTTAAACACATGTCAAATCATTTTAAAGAAATTTTTGAATAAATTAAGATAAAATCATTTTGGATTTTTTTGTTGATATTTGAGTCATTTAAGATATTTTTGTGTCATTTTGGACAAATTTAGCATCATTCTGGACAATTAGTTTATTATTTTGGATGCATTTTTACTCATTTTAAACAAATTTAGAGTCAGATTGAACAAATTCTTGAATAAAATTGAGTCATTTTGGAAAAATCGCTATGATTTTGGATTTTTATTTTTTATTTTTCCCAATCTTGGACAAGATTTAAGTCATTTTAGAGATTTCTTTTGTTATTTTGGACAGATCTTGGTTCATTATGGACAATCTTTTGGTCATTTTGGACACGTTTCCAGTCATTTATGATCTACATCTATCTGACCTGATCAGAGATTTATCAACCAGTCAGCTTCTATGGACATATTTAAGGAATTTCAGGCAAATTTTCAGTAGTTTTGGGGGAAGTCTTTGTCTTTTGGACTAATTTTAAGCCATTTCACATCAATTCTGTGACATTTTAAACAAATTTAAAGTGACTAGGAACATTTTCAAGTCATTTTGGATCATTTTTGATTTACTTTTTATCATTTTGAGTGTTTTTGGACAGATTTGAAACATGTCTGAGCTCGTTTTAAGGGATTTCAAAGTCATTTTGTGGGAAATTTACACAGAAATCTAATGATTTATGGTCATTTAATCGCTGGTTTTACTTGGATAAACTGAACTCGGTGTGTATTTAATTTGTTTTCTTCCTCCAGTGAGTTGTTTTAGGTCAAACCTCTGATTTCTCTGCAGATGAATCCTGCTTCTCTCTGCAGTTCGACTCTAAACCTCAGCTCTGGTTTTCTACCACTAGAAGCCTGCTGCTTCAGTCTGCTGCTCCGATCAATAACCGATTGATTAGAGCAGATTGCAGCAGCAGTCAGCAGCTAATATCATCGTTCTTAACGCAGTAATCAGAGGCTTTAAGCTGCTGGCAGCCGGAGAAACCGACTGCAGAGGTTTTCAATCTCCATCCTCCAGAGACAGAAAGTGTTTACTGCTGGAGACGACCAGGACGGACTGGAGTACACAGAAATATACTGGAATATACTTAAAAAAAACACTTCAATATAATGAAATATATCCAAAAAAACTGTGGAATATACTGAAATATACTCAAAAACACTGAAATATACTGAAAGACACTTAAAAACCCTGAAATATACTGAAAAAGCATGAATTTTACTGAAATGTACTGAAATATACCCAAAAAAACACTGAAATATAGTGGAATATAGTGGAATACACTGAGATATATTTAAAAACACAGAAATATACTGAAATATACGTAAAAAGACAGTGAAATATACTGGAATATAGTGGATGTAAAACAACAAAGGATGCAAGGGATGCAAAATGAGCACAAGAGGATATAAAACCAACAGAAAGATGTAAAATCAACAAAAAAGATGCAAAAATCAACACAAAGAGTCATATAACTAACAAAAAGATGTGCAAAGCAACAACAAAGAGATATAAAATGAACAGAAAGGGATGCAAAATGAGCACAAGGGGATGTAAAACCAACAGAAAGATGTAAAATCAACAGAATGATGCTAAATTTGCACAAAGAGACACAAAATCAACAAAAAAAGAGCAAAAACCAACATAACGAGCCTCTAAACCAAGAGAAAGATGTGCAAAGTGAGAACATCTGGAGACTTGTTCCTCTACAGTGAGGCTACATGTGTTTTTCTATCTACAGGAGAACCCTGACCTCCAGCAGAACGTGGCCTCCTACCTTGAGCTTCTGGATCTTCCCGGCCAGAGATGAGTGAGTCCCAACGTGCTGGAAGAGCGACGGCTTGAAGCGAATCCTCAGGTTGGCTTTCTGCCGGTCACAGTGTTTCTGACGGAGACAGGAAGGATTTACAAACGACCACGATGAAGCTCTGAGCGTGAAGAAGGACCTCAACCAGGAACCTAACCAACCCTCAACGTTCTGACAGCAGCTGTGGAGTTAAATCATCCTGAAACCGTCCTTCTCTTCTTCTCGGCTGCTCAGTTCAACTTAACGGCAGAAAGTTCACGTTATTTTACCTGCAAACATCTGGATCTTCATTCTTCAGGATGGAAAAGGTTCTGATCACAAGTGGAGTCATTCATCTCCACCTGAACCTCCTCAGAACATCTGGTTCTCCATCCCCAGTAACTTTATCAATGATCAGAGTTCTACCTTCATACTGGGAATATTTTCCTTCAAGTCCATAAACCTGGATCCAGATATATCACTCATTAATCCTCCTGTTGCCCACATTTACACCAAAAAATACTGTTTCCTTGTCTGAAAAAAATCCAAAAATTCTGCAAAAAAATTCCCCAAATTTCTGAAAATTTGCAAAAACCTTCAGGAAGAAAATTCCAATAATTCCTTAAAAGCTTCCCTTAAAAGTTTTATTTTTTAAAAAAAAAAAATCAATAAATCCCCCAAATTTGGCAAGAAATAAAAATTTAAAAAGTAAAAATTGTAAATATTTTCAAAAATGAGTAAAAATCTTCCAAAAAAAATCCTAAAAATATCTAAAGTGATTCCATATATATCAGTAAAACTTCTGATATTTTCTTTAAGAACATTCAGAAAAAAAATCAACCAAAATCCAGGGAAATTCGCTGGATTTTGGTTTATTTTTTTGTGAATGTTCTTAAAGAATTTTTTTTAAAGATTTCTTTTTTTTTTACACCAAAAAATGTTCAAAAATTTTCCAAAAATGTTAAAAATATGGACGTTTTCACTGTGAATATATATAAGTATTTGGGAGAAATAATGAGTCATTTTGCAAGGTTTTTGTCATTTTTGGACAAATTTTAATAATTTTGTGTAATTTTAGACATATTTTGTCATTTTGAGCCATTTTTGACCAATATTGAAATTTTTTTTTTTGTCATTTTAGATAAATTTTAAGCCATTGTAGACCATTTTTGTGTCATGTTGTGTTAGATTTTTGGCATTTTTTGTCAGGTTTTTGTCCATTTGTCTAATTTTTGTCATTTTGTGTCCTTTTTTTCATCTCATTTGTGTTGTATTTTTTTGTCATTTTGTGTCTTGCTTTGTCAATTTGTGCCTCATTTTTGTGCAGTTTTTGTCACACTGTCTCTTCTTTGCCTCCTTTCTGTTGTTTTGAGACTCACCTCTATGAAGGAAAATATTCCCAGTCTGAAGGTAGAACTCTGATCATTGATGAAGTTACTGCAGATGAAGAACCAGATGTTCTGAGGAGGTTCAGGTGGAACTTTAGATTCTTATATTGAATAATTCTGCTGCAGATCAACTTCTTCTCATTTGACCAAGATTCCAACTTTTCCTTCTTATTATCTCATTTCCTGCTTTGACTCAGGTTTGTCTTCTAGTTATTGTGTTGTATTGCACTAATGTGATTTATCTAAAGTATCATTCAGACATTAGATGGGCGAGTTAAAGACGTGATTCAGGGTGGAACTCACCGCGTCCTTCTCCGGGTTGCACACTTTGACCCACATGATGTGGTCGAGCAGCCAGTCGATGGGTTTGTCTTTGTAGAACATCAGCATGAACTCCACGATGAGCGACAGGTCCACGGACTTGAACATCTTCCCTGCAGCCACAGACGGAGGGTTCAGGTTAGTCAGCCGTGAACTCTTCAGCAGCAGACACGCTAATTAGTGAAAGGCTGCTGGTTCAAATCCCCGAGCAGCTGTGACCAATCAGAGACAGCCTGGAATCTGGGACGGACACCGGAGGATGTTTAAGGGTTTAAAAACGAGATATGTGTGAATGTCTGGGCCTCAGTGCTGTCCTGAATGACTCTATACCTGTCCAAGTCTCAGAAAATGACTCAAAACAACTCAAAAATGAACTAAAATGACTCAAAATTCCTTCTAAATGACACAATAACATCTGGATTTACAAAAAAATTGTCCTAAATGACTCAAAATGTGCACTGAGTGACTCCAATCTTGTCCAAATGACAGAAAATGACTCAAAACAACTCAAATATGAACAAAAATGACTCAAAATTCATCAAAATATGTCCTAAATTATTCGAAACGTGTCTTGAATGACTCAAATCTTGTCCAAAATGACTTAAAATTAGTCTAAATGGCAAAACAATGACTCAAAACAACACAAATATGGTCTAAAATACTCCAAATTCCTCTAAAGGGACAAAATCATTTCCAAAATTACTCAAAATTTGTCTAAAAGACAAAAAATTAATCTTAAAGGACAAAACAATGTCTAGAATTAATCAAAATGTGTCCTAAAGGACTAAAAACATGTCTTGAATGTCCACAATTAATTAAAATTTGTCTATAAATCTTGTCTTTAAATTTGAAATGACTGAGAACGTTTTATTTTCCCAAACATCCTTCAGACTGAAACTGTTTTTACTGGAAGCTTCAGGTGTTTGTTGCTGCACTGCATGCTGGGAATCGTAGTTTCAGATATTTAGTGCTGCTGATTGGACCGGCCTCATGTTTATAATATATAACAGCTGCTCGGTTCGTCTGATTCTCGGGAAGCTTCTCGGTGGATTAGAGGTCAGCGGACTGAAGCAGGAGGAACCAGGAGCTCCTGATGCGTTCGGACGTTTCGGCCTCCGGAGGGCGTCGCAGTAAAACCCTGCAGACCCCGAGCAGCCGGACTGCAGCTAAACTTAGCAGCAGCTGAATTAGAGAGCAGCCTGCAGCTCCGGCCTCCATCTGACTTAATGCAGCGAGTCAGCTCATGGATTTATTAAAGCGGCTGCAGGTCGGGGAGGAAGAAAGAAGCTCAAACATCCAGGTGTGAAATCAGCATCATCCAGCTCAGAGACGAGGTTCTGCTGCATCTGTATTCACCTCCGTCTCCGCTTCAGATCCTGTTTCTAACCAGACCAGAGAGCCGAGACCACAGAAACAACCACAGCAGAGGAGGAAGTCCTCCAGCAGGATTCAGGATGGTCGAAATTTCATCCAGAAACCTGAGTATCCTATCTAGCTGTCTATCTATCTATCTATCTATCTATCTATCTATCTATCTATCTATCTATCTATCTATCTATCTATCTATCTATCTATCTATCTATCTATCTATCTATCTATCTATCTATCTATCTATCTATCTATCTATCTATCTATCTATAGTCTATCTATCTATCTATCTATCTATCTATCTATCTATCTATCTATCTATCTATCTATCTATTCCAACATGACTAAATTGTCTAAAATGATGAATAAATGTCCCTAAATGACTCACAATGTGTCCTAAATGACAACAAATATGTCAATAATGACTAAAATTAGTCTAATTGACACAAAGAGACACACAACAGCCTCAAAGAGACACAATACAGCCTCAAAAAGACACAAAGAGACACAAAACAACCACAAAGAGACACAAAACAACCACAAATGACCACAGAAAGAAGTAAGAACTGACTGAGCTGATTGTGTTTCTGGTTTTAATCTATAATCTATATTCAATAACATAAAGTTCTGGTCTAATATCAGTCATATTAATGCAATTAATTAATCGGACGATCTCGCTTCACCGTCTGCTGTCAGACTCTAACAGAACAAAGAGTGTGTGCTGACGGTGATGCGACACACACTCCTGCATTAACTTCACTGTCAGCCGACCCACAATGCAACAGTTTCATCATCACACTCACATCTGAGGCTGCGGTTAAACACATGAAAACCATCCGTCTGGATTCTCTCAGCCTCGCAGGAACAACACGTTTGATCGTTGTCCCGCTGCGTGATCAATAATCCACGCTTAAAATGTTGAACTGCTACAGACGGAGGAGGCTTCGAGCAGAGGCAACACAAACACACCGAAAATACCCACTAATTACACATTTCTGCACAGCTTCATTCAGGAAACTTTAACACTTTTAAGATTTGTCACTTATTCTAGTTTCACTGTAAATGGCAAAAAAGATGCACAAAATACTTATAAAGAGTCACAACATGCCACAAAGAGACACAAAATGATGACAAAGGAACGCAAAATGACCTCAAAGACACAAAAAACATCCATAGAGAAACAAAACATAACCACTAAAGGACATGAAACAACTAAAAAGAAACACAAAACAAGCACCAGGAGACACAAAACAGCCATAAAGAAAGATAAAATGCACGCAAATATAAATAAAATGTCTGCAAAAAGATACAAAATGACAAACAATAACATCACAGATGCACAAAACAACCACAAAGAGACACAAAACAACTACAAAGAGACACAAGATGCCTCCATAGTTCACTGTCAGGACGATACATTGACTGTGGCATTCCTGGCCAGGACAGACATAAACGACTACAAAGAGAACTTCATTGACCTGTAACTGAAATATTCACAGTATGACGGTGAAACTTTGCACAGCTTCAGTAAATACCTTAACGTTACTGTAAATAAAATACCAGCTGGTTCTGATGGGGTCGGGTGGGAGGACTGAGTTCATGGACCTCTGAGCTCCACGGTTCCTGCCTCCCTTAATGTTTCCTTCATCAGATCCAGTAAGACCCACTGATTAGCCTCGACAGAATAATTACAGAACCGATCAGACAGAGGCCGATGCTTCAGTTAACCTGCAGGTTTAATTGTGATGAAGCTGGAAATCCGTCGCCTCGCTGGTTCTTCACCTCCACAACAAAACGATGCTCCCTGTTCTACCTCAGCTCTGGGTTTGTAAAGACGCCGATTGTCTAAAATGATTAATAAATGACCCTAAATGACTCAAACTTCATCAAACACACCAAAAATGAATTCTTCAGCTCTGGGTTTGTAAAGACGAAACACTGAGATGCTAAATGCTAGCGATGCTAAATGCTAGCCATGCTAACTGCTAACTGCTAGCAGCGACTCACCGATGAAGCCGAGCTGAGAGAACTCCAGGATCATCCACTCCTCAGACGGCTGCTGCAGGGCGAAGTTCTTCATGGTGGTGAAGTAGTTGGGTCGAGCCACGATGTCGTCCTCCAGCTGTAGGAGACAACAGGTCATTAGTGTCCTAGTCCCAGTCCTCAACAGGTCATTAGTGTCCTAGTCCCAGTCCTCAACAGGTCATTAGTGTCCTAGTCCCAGTCCTCCAGCTGTAGGAGACAACAGGTCATTAGTGTCCTAGTCCCAGTCCTCAACAGGTCATTAGTGTCCTAGTCCCAGTCCTCAACAGGTCATTAGTGTCCTAGTCCCAGTCCTCCAGCTGTAGGAGACAACCGGTCATTAGTGTCCTAGTCCCAGTCCTCAACAGGTCATTAGTGTCCCAGTCCTGTCCTCAACAGGTCATTAGTGTCCTAGTCCCAGTCCTCAACAGGTCATTAGTGTGCTAGTCCCAGTCCTGTCCTCAACAGGTCATTAGTGTCGTAGTCCTGTCCTCAACAGGTCATTAGTGTCCTAGTCCCAGTCCTCAACAGGTCATTAGTGTCCTAGTCCCAGTCCTCCAGCTGTAGGAGACAACAGGTCATTAGTGTCCTAGTCCCAGTCCTCAACAGGTCATTAGTGTCCTAGTCCCAGTCCTCAACAGGTCATTAGTGTCCTAGTCCCAGTCCTCCAGCTGTAGGAGACAACAGGTCATTAGTGTCCTAGTCCCAGTCCTCAACAGGTCATTAGTGTCCTAGTCCCAGTCCTCAACAGGTCATTAGTGTCCTAGTCCCTGTCCCCTACAGGTCATTAGTGTCCCAGTCCTGTCCTCAACAGGTCATTAGCATCTCATTGACAGTTTTGAGTCTCTTAACTTCATTTTGCATCATTTTGTATACACTGCACTGTGCATCTTTCTGTCTTTGTGTGTTTCCTTGTGCTCATTTTGCATCTTTAGTGTTTATTTTGAAAATCTTCATGCTCATCATGCATCTTTTTGTGTTCATTTTGCACATTATTGTCAGTTTTGAGTCATTTTGTGCTCATGTTGCAACTTGTTTTTGGCCTCTTCATGCTAATTTTGCATCTAGTTGTTTGTGTTGTGAGTTTCTGTGCTCATTTTTTATTGTTTCGCATACAATGTGCATCTTTTTGTTTTTGTGTGTATTTTTTGTATCTTTAGTGCTTTTTGAAAATCTTTATGCTCATTCTGCATCTTTTTGTGCTCATTTAGCATCTTTTTGTGTTTTCTTAGAGTCTTTCTGCTCATTTTTGTATCTTTCTGTGCTCATTTTGCATATTTTTGTCTTTGTTTTAACTCACTTTGTGTTCATTTTGCATCACTTTGTGTTAATTTTGCATCTTTTTTTCTGTTTTCGACCTCTTTGTGCTTACTTTGCATCTTTTTGTCCATTTTGAGTCCTTGTGCTCATTGTGCATGCCTTTGTCTTTGTTGTGGGTCTTTCTGTAGGTATTTTGCGTTTTTGTTCTGTTCACTTTTGTATCTTTTTGTGCTCATTCTGCATCTTTTTTAATTTTTGTGTTTCTTTGTGGTTATTTTGCATCTTGTCCTGGTTTATCCTTGCACCATTTAGTGTCTGTTAGTGCCGTGTGTGTGTTTGTGGTCATGTTGTGTCTCTTTGTGTTATTTCTGCAGTGATTGTGGTCTGCTGGGTGTGTGTTTGTGTGTTCAGGTTAAAAGGAGTTTCTCTCCTGAGTGTCGGAGGACGAGGAGGAGCTGAGACTCGGTTTCTTCTTCTTCCTTTAATCTAAAACGGGAACAAAGACTGTGCGATGAAGCCACAGAGTCATCTCCATTAGCGCCGCTGTCAGTCTACCCACAATGCAACAGTTTCATCAGCAGCAGCAGGATTACATCACAGACGCTCCCCTTTAATGGCCGCCGTGCTTTATTAGACTCAGAGAGAATCAGTCTGTGTTCAGGCTTTAAACTCACAACTGCAGCTTCATGCGATGTTTATGAGACACAACATGAACAGAAACACACACGTTACACACCTGTATGTAAACAGGTACGTTAAAGGGAAGCCTGGTCCTCCTCCTAAATGAGACACCAAAGGTGCTACACAACCACAGTGACGCAAAATGAGACACACAATATTCAAAAAATGCTGTGAAACGACCACAAAGAGACACAAATTGACAAAAACATGACCTAAGATAACTAAAATAACACAAAACGACAAAAATTATGATGTAAAACAACAACAAAGTGACACAAAATGAGACACAAAGTGACAAAGTTACACAAAACAGCCACAGATAGATGCAGCACCACCAAAATGTGACATAAACCAACCCGAATATGCTCTAAAATGACAACAAAGAGACACAAAATGGCCAAAACTAACTGCAAAACCAACAGAAAGAGAAATATTTACTAAAATGGGTGCAACACATAAAGTATTAAACACAAAGCAGCCATAGGTGATGAATGTACAATGACTACAGAGAAATAAAATGTAGAAAATATGATTTAAAATGACCAAAATGAGACAGAAAACAACTGCAGCAGTTACCTGGACGTAGTAGGTTCCCTTCGTCTGAGCGTACATCATCAGGAAACAGTAGTCCAGGTTCTGCTTCGTCCTCCACCTGAGGAAGACAGCGTCAGACATTTACTGCTCATCCTCCCAGTGAAACCAGTAACAGCAGCCATAAACTCATCGAACCAGCGCTGAAATCACTACAACAATCCCACAGAGCGCACTCAGAGGTCACGAAACAACCCAAACCTGAAGCGAAAACAACAAAAAACTGCTGCTAAACAGCCACAGATAAACAAAAACTAACCAAAATAAGATGCAAAAATCACACGATGATCCAAACAATCAGATACCATGTAAAATGACCAAAATGAGAAAAAAACAACTACAAAATGACAAACGATACCAAAAATGGGACGCAAAATGTCCACAAACTGATGCAGAATAAACAAAACGACCAAAATAAGATGCAAAACAACTAAAAAGGATGCACAATAACCAAAATGACACGCAAAATGTCCACAAACTGATGTAGAATAAACAAAACGACCAAAATAAGATGCAAAACATCTAAAAAGGATGCACAATAACCAAAATGACACGCAAAATGTCTGTAAACACATGCAAAACAACCAAAATTACACAAAATGACCATAACAAGATGCAAAACAACTATAAGAGATGCAAAATAGTTCCAAACAGATGCTAAACAACCAGAATTGGATGCAAAACAAAACAAATGAGACACAAAATGACCAGAAATACCATGTAAATTGATCAAAATGAGATGGAAAACAACTAAAAAGTGACAGACGAGACCAAAAATGGGATGCAAAATGTCCATAAACTGATGCAGAATAAACAAACTGGATGCAAAACAAACAAAATGAGACATGAAATTACCACAGACCCACAAAATGACCAAAATGAGATGCAAAACAACTAAAAAGGGATCCACAATAACCAAAATGGGATGCAGAATGTCCACAAACCGATGCAGAACAACCACATCAGACTCCAGACGAACTCAGAGATGTGAAACCAACAGACTTGGTGCTGCTGGCTTTAGAAGGAGCAGAGGTGTGTCCAGGTGTGAGGACTGAGCGCGCTCAGATAGCAGCAGGCCTCCGTTCAGGCCTGCAGCTGCCTGATGGAAAAAGCTCCAGAAATTTCAGTCTCTCCCAGAAACAGCAATCAGGGATCAGTGTGTGTGCAGACAAACAGCAAACACAGCTCCATGTTTACACTGTTTTCTTCCACTTATCGGCTTCCTGCTGCAGCTTCTTCTACTGAAAACTGAAAGCAAACATCACAGCTTCCACCCGTCTGTAGAACCACGTTCATCTCTAAACCCAGTCCTCTCTGTAAAACCACAGGACAGTCAACGCTAGCTGAAACTCTAACACAGGAGTCAGCAGCTGTAGTCGACTGATGGGACGTTAAGAGGCCACGAAACTAAGAAATGTAACTAACACAACTTTCGACATCAACAAAACTGATCATTCAAGGTGATGTTTGTATATTTAAGACCCAACAGTCATATTTCCAGGAGACCTTTAATAAATCTATGAAATAACTGGGGGAAAACATGAAAGTGGTCATTTTGTGGCTGTTTTATGGTTGTTTCTTTGGTCATTTTGAGTCCTTTTGAGGTCATTGTGTGGTTGATTTGTGTCTGTGGTCGTTTTGAGTCTCTTTAAGGTCATTTTGTGGTTGTTGTGTGGTCATTTTGAGTCTCTTTTTGGTCATTTTGTGGTCGTTTTATGGTTGTTTTGTGGTTGTTGTGTGTGTATTTGTAGTTGTTTTGTGTCTGTGGTTGTTTTCTGTCTCTTTATAGTCATTTTGTGGTTGTTTTGTGGCTGTTTTGAGTCTCTGTGGTCATTTTGTGGTCGTTTTGAGTCTCTGCAGTAGTTGTTTTGTGTCTGTGGTTGTTTTCTGTCTCTTTATAGTCATTTTGTGGTCATTTTGTGGTCGTTTTGAGTCTCTTTGCAGTAGTTTTGTGTGTCTGTGGTCATTCTGTGGTCATTTTGAGTCTCAGCTGCAGCTGTGATTCCTGCCTGACTGCTTTGTGTTTGGTTGATGCGATTCTGTGAGAAGTTAAAGCAGCCGACGGTAGAAACACGAAATAAACCCAAGAAATAAAGCCTATAAATGATTACTACTCTGCAGAAACAACAGAAATCAGTTCCAGTAATACGACGTTAGCATCGGTGTCGGCAGTAAAACCACTCGTGCAGTTGAGGGTTAAAACAGACAAAAAGGGGGTTTATGTAGCATGTGATGAACACATGAGGTCTCACTCCTCCACCATCGCCTCCTTCACTTTATTATGCCGTAAATAAACCTCCTCCTCCTCCTCCTCCAGCAGCTCATCGCCTCACGCTGCACTTCACCACCTTTAAAGACTGTTTTTTACTACGGGGAGTCAATAGTCTTTTTACAAGGCCGCCGAGGTCTGAGAACAATCCTGGGAAAAGAGGTTTTTATAGGAAACCAGTAAAGTTAACACAGAAGCAGCCCTGTCTCGTGCTCCTTCTCTGGCTGGCGGCGTTCGGCAGGAAGATTTAAGGAGGAGGCGGCAGAGAGAGTCAGCTGGTTCTCCTCCCGAAACACAACAAGAAGCAGTGTTTTCAGAGCAAGCCCAGACCTTCCTCCAGCACCAAAACAGAGGCAGCGTGACCGACAATTACCACGGAGGCCTGTTAAAGTCACGCTCTCTCCATGCCGCCCACAACTTCATTAGCCAAAGTAGAAAAGGCATCATTCACCCCAAAAAACCCTCAGATTTAAAGTCGTCAACAGTCACGTCACTGAGTCTGTGGCTAGAACCAAGAGAACGGAAACTCTGAAGAAAATATCTACTGCTTAAGTCAAAATTACACACTTTTAATGAGTCCTAGTGAGCATTTCTACGCTCCATAATGACATTTATTCTTCACAGTGTTGCATATTCGCTGTATTTACAGTAACAAGTTTAAAAATCAGTTATATGTTCAGGATTTCTAAAAGGTTTTACTGAATCAAACCTTCTGCTAAAGCAACAGATAATATATGAGAATACTGATAAAACCAGGCCCAAAAAGACTCAACAGAACAGCCACAAAACTAGGAAATCAACTGGAAAACAACCACAAAAGAAACAAAACAATCAGAAATAGAAACAAAACTACCAAAAAGGTCGTCTGTGATCATTTTGCGCGTCTTTGTGGTTCTTTTGTTTGTTTTTTTTGTGATTCTTTTGTGTCTCTTAGCACTTTTTTTGTGCCAGTGGTCGTTTTGTGTCTCTTTGTGGTAGTTTTGTGACTCTATGTCATTGTTTTGTGTCTCTTTGTGGTAGTTTTGTGAGTCGAGTCTAGGAGGGTTTTGAATGAAGTCT
Organism: Amphiprion clarkii; assembly: GCA_027123335.1. Lineage (NCBI taxonomy): Eukaryota > Metazoa > Chordata > Actinopteri > Pomacentridae > Amphiprion > Amphiprion clarkii. The sequence continues at coordinate 34,145,896 of CM049578.1, read as the reverse complement.
GGTGCTTTCGAGGACGAAAGTGTCGAATCTGAGGACACCTGTGGACAACGTGAACAAAGATCCAGCCAGTCTGAGGTCACATCTGTCCTCATCCTGATGTTAAGTGAAGCTGCAGCCAAACATCCTGTTAATGATAAGAAAGTTCATCCTTCTTCATCCATCACTGCTGCCTCCCCTCTCCTCCGTTACCACGGGAACACGGCCAAAGAGGCGGAGCTGCACTTCATTAACCGAAATGATGTCACCTCCATCTGCATATTGACCCTGTCAGTGTGTCGTCACGTATGTGTGTGTGTGTGTGTGTGTGTGTGTGTGTGTGTGTGTCAGCAGCTCTCAGAGTGTGAACCAGAGAATCATGAATTAGCCATGACAGTCTGACAGACGCCTGGGGAGCTGTACAACACACACACACACACACACACACACACACAGTGACAGATAAACACTGAGGAATACACACCGTCAGTCACCAACTTACTCTGATGACCAACACACACTTACTGCTGATAAATCAACACACACACTCTGTACTATACTCCAGATGTCTCTGTTCAGTTTGATGTAAATGGTGAATGTTTCGAGTGAACTCTTGTTGTTTTTTTGTGTCTTTACAGCTATTTTGTGTTTCTTTGCAGCTGTAATGTCTCTCTTCGTTTCACTTTGTGAATAAAACGACCACAAGACAACCAAAAAAAACCCACAAAATGATCACAGACTCAAAACGACCACAAAAACAACCACAAAATGACTTCAAAAAGACTTAAAACAGCCAAAAACAACCATAAAACAACCACAAAATGACCATAGAGACTCCAAACTACCACAAAACAACCACAAAAATGACCACAGAGACTCAAAACGACCACAAAATGACCTCAAAAAGTCTCAAAACGACCAAAAAACAACCATAAAACAATGACAAAATGACCACAAAGAGGTCTCGGTAGAATTTTTGAATATCTTAATTAAAGTCTAGTTCCATAGACATCAGTGCAGCCACACAAGGACTGAGTGAAGTCAAATCTAAAATTGTGAATATTTTCAATGAAGTCTGGCCCAGAGGTGGAGTTTCCTTTTCTGAACACACACACACACACACAGAATAAAAACAAACAAGCAAACAAACAGCAGCTGACCTCACTCTCTCCTTCGGGTCTCCGAAAGACTCTCTGAGTTTGGAGAAGTCGGGGTAGAAGTGGACGGACGGAGAGACGACCTCCAGCAGGCCCGACTGGATCTCTGCTGGAAAACTGAGACAGAGACGGAGTTAGGTAAACAAACAAACAGACAGACAGATAAACAAACAAGCAGATAAACAAACAGACATCTGCCTCAGTCACACATGATCAGCGGTGAGAAGTCGGATGTAGAAAGAGGAAAGTAGAATGAATTCATCTTTCATCAGCGTTCCAGCTGTTCACACTCAGACACACACACTGGTGTCTGTTGCCGTGGCAACAGCATCCCATCATGCAGCTGGACTTACAGGCGCTTCAGGTTGTCTGCTACACTGCTGGCGTACTGCTGGTCGGCCTGCAGACACACAAACACACACACACAGAGAGAGAACGGTTTCAGGTTGTGTATCGCTGCTTCGACAAGACGCACAAAAAACACACACACACACACAGATAGACACACACACAACAACATGTGTATGTTTTTTTTTTGTCTCTGGTGTTGTTTTGTGACTGTTGTGAGTCTTTCTGTGGTTGTTTTTTGTCTCGTTGCAGCTGTTGTGTTGCTTTTGTGGCTTATTTTTGACCATTTGTGGTTCTTTTGCATTTTTTTGTAGTTGTTTTGTGTGTCTGTGGTCATTTTGTATCTCTTTGTGGTTGATTATTGCATGTTTGTGATTGTTTTGTGTGTCTATAGTTGTTTTGTGTCTTCTTTTATTCGTTTTGTCTCGCTTTGTCAATGTTTTTTGTGTTTTTGTAGTTGTTTTGTGTCTCTGTGATTATTTTGTGTCTTTGTATGTTTTGTGTTGCTTTGTTGCGATTGTTTTTTGTGTCTCTGGTCATTTAATGCTTTTTTGTGGTTGTTTTGTGGGTTTTTGCAGTTGCTTAGTGTTGTTTGTAGTTGTTTTTTTACCTGTTTGGGGTTGTTTTGTGCCTTTTTGTGGTCATTTTGTGTCATTTTGCAGTTAGTTTGTGTGTCTGTGGTCATTTTGTGTCTTGTGAGGTTATTTTGTGTCTTGTGAGGTTATTTTGTGTCTTTTTGTGGTTGTTTTTTATCTTGTTGCAGCTGTTTTGTGTCTCTTTGTGGTTGTTTCGTTTCTTTTTGTGTTTTTTTTGCCATTTCGTTGTGGTTGTTTTGTGTCTTTTTGTGGTTGTTTTTTGCCTGTTTGTGATTGTTTTGTGTGTCTATACTTGCTTTGTGTCTCGTTGCAGTTGATTTGTCTCACTTTGTGGATGTTTTTTGTATTTTTGTGCTTGTTTTGTGCCGTTTTACAGTTGGTTTGTGTTCATTTTGCAGTTGTTTAGTGTCTCTGTGGATATTTGTTGTATTTCTCTGTTTTTTCACATCATTTTGTGGTCGCTGTAGTGGGTTTGTGTGTCTTTGTTGTTGTTTTGTGTCTCTCTGCAGACCCTGTGCATCTCTCTGCAGTCATCTGGTGTCTCTTTGTGTTAGTTCCACATATTTGTCGTCTCTTGGGGGTAGTTGTGCAGCGTTGTGTGGTTGTTTTGCGTGTCTCTGGGCTCACTGTGGGAACAGGTGGCATCAGGCGTGTTTTCTCTCCTGCTGAACTGAGCTCACGCCTGAGAATTTGGAGTGTTTGGCTTCTCCTCAGCTTTCATTGTTCATTACCGAGTGTGTGTTGAACCCACAGTAACACACACACACACACACACACACACACACACACACACACACACACACACACACACACACACACACACACACTGAGCTAATCAGCGTTCACACACAAGTGGCAGGCTGAGATCATCTCCATATTTTTATGTCTTTCTCTCTGGTTCCAACTCGAACAACAACTTGAGCAATCGATGACATCACAGCTCAGCCTCCAGCTCCGGCCAATCAGGGCTCAGATTGGCTCCCAGCAGGCCCCGACAGTTCGGCTGCGAAGGTCAGCGTTCGGTCACACACGTGTTTGCGGCCCGTCGGCCTCTGCGCGGGGCTGTGGTTTGTTTTGGCGTCCTGGAGGTGCCAGCCGGGTGGAGCTTAGCGCTAACGAGGAGCAGACGGCGCTAACAGGACGCTCGTTTTTCAGTTGTTTTACCAAATGAAGAGGAAAAACAAAAAGCTTTTAGTCTCTGAAGCAGCAGACGATGTTCCTCAGACCTCCACCTTCTGCAGGTGGAACTGCAGGTCATGTGACCCTGGAGGGATGATGTCATCACAGGTGGGTTCAGGTACAGTAATTATATTAGTGATAATTATATTTATGTAATTTATTTATAGTTATACGTGCCTTCATGGTCACTTCAGGATTTATCTGAAGAGGTTTTATATATTTAGAGGCATATATGTCCCTTTGAAGTTGTTTTGTGTCTTTTTGTCGTGTCTTTATTTTTGTTTTGTGTGCTTTTATGGTTGTTTCATGTATTTTCTGGTTGTTTTGTGTCTTTTTGTGATTGTTTTGTGTCTCTTTATGGTTGTTGTGTGTGTTTTGTGGTTTTTTTTGTCTCTTTAAAGTTGTTTTATGTCTTTTTATGGTTGTTGTGTATGTTTTGTTAGCTGTTTTGTATCTCTGTAGTTTTTTGTGTCTATAGTTGTTTTGCGTCTTTTTCATTTAATTTTTTTTTCATTTTTTATGTTTGTTTACTTTTGTTTGTCACTTAATCTTAATTTAATGTCTTTTTATGCTCAAGTTACACCTTCTCATGTCTGTTTGCATTCATTTTACATCTGATTCTGTTTGTTTTCACTCTCTTTGTTGTTGTTTCTGTCTCTTTCCAACCTACATAGACTTCTCAGAGCTACAAATGCACAGTAGAAGCAGGGAAACGAATCGTCTACAACGACTGGATGATAAACAGGATCTTTTGGAGCTGATAATGACCTCATGTTGTCATTTTAAACATCCACTTTATGAGGATAAAGGTGATAATCTGAACTCTAAACAGCAGAGATTCAGTTAAAAGCTGCAGCATCTGCAAACTTTCTTGCTTCTACTTGGTTTTCAGCCATAATTTGAGCTGATCGGCGTTTAAGAACCAGCTGTGATGCTGCAGATGTTGGTAGAAGTGAAGGCTGTGGAGCATCAGCAGGAGGTCGCTGGATCCGTGTTCCTGCAGCCTCCCAGCGCTACACGCTTCCGTCATGTAATATTCATGCTACACGTCTCTCCACTTTAGGAGCTTGGAGCGCTGGCGTTCCTCCACGTCACCCATTAATTCCTCAAAGATGCGAACCGGAAACACGGAGACGAGTCGGATTTAAATTTGGAAATCAAAACGGAGAGGAAATTATGTTCGAGAGATAAAAAACAAAAACCCGGGAGGATTTTAAATATTATATCAGCCTGAAGGAGGAAGAAAACAAGATATGAGGCTGACAAATGGAGAAATGAAGTAAAACAGCAGGAAATGAAATGTGTAAAATCACAGAAAGCAACATCAGAGAGTCTTTAACAGCAAAGTTCACACGTTTATATGTCAGTTTATATTCATTTCATGTCTGTTCATGTTCCTTTTCTATCTTTGTACGGCTGTTTTGTTGTTGTTTTATGTCTATTTCTGGCTTCATCTCTGTCTTTGTTTGTTTTAGAGCAGTTTATATTCATTTTATGACTATTTATGTTCTTTTTCTACCTGTTTATGTTTGTTTTACTTGTTTTTATTGTTTCATGCCTGCTTATATTTATTTTAAGTCTGTTTGTGTTTGTTTTTGGAACTCTTTGTTGTTGTTTTATGCATATTCATGCTCATTTTACATCTGTTTGTTTTGTGTATGTGTTGTTGTGTGTCTCTTTTCGTTCTTTTTATTTATTTTTTAATTTTATTCTTGTTATATTACTATTCCCGTGAACCTTGATAAGTAAAGCAGCTACATTCTGAGATGTTTAAATTGAAACTGAACCACTTTTCTTCTAATTGTCATTAAAAACGATTAACAAAAATGATCAATAATTATCAATATCAACTGAAATCATTTGTTTTGTCATGATAATATCAGCAGCTATGTCACCTAGCCTTAGGTTTACAGCACAGTGGAAGTGAGAATTCATTTTCAGGCAGCTGTCAGCGGACTTTTAACTACAATCGAACATATAAAGTGAAGATATTTAACTTCTGTGGCAGATTTAGTCTTTTTTACCCCTCAGCTCTTTGCATCTCAGTACTGCTGCTGTTTGATTGTAAATATATACCGTTGTAGAACATGAGGAAACACTGAATTTGCTGAGGAACTACTTTCAGCAGCGGATTAATCCACATGTGGATGGAGGATGTTTCCCAGAGAAACAGCGTGACTCACTGATGAGCAGTGAGGTGTTTTTAAACATTTACATCTCCAGCATGAGCTCACAGCCGAGAGCCGCCGTCTGAGCAGAGAAGTCATAAAGTATTGAGAGGAGAACCAACGAACATCGAAGGTTTGATGAAAGAGTCAGAAAATGTAGAAGATAAGGAGCAAAATAAACAGATGAGACGCTGCAGCTCCGAAGACAAACAGCTTAAAGTGTGAGCTTCATTAGTGTTACAGCAAACACACACACACACACACACACACACACACACACACACACACACACACACACACACACACACACGTATGTAATTTCACAGCTTAAATGATTCAGTGAACACGCACACGTCATCGTTTTACCTCCCTGCAGCACTTTGAGGTTAGTTAGCATTAGCGCTAAACACACAGCAGAGTCAATGACATTATCTGTGTGTGTGTGTGTGTGTGTGTGTGTGTGTGTGTGTGTCGGTTCATTAGCTAAACCGCTGGCCTTTAGAAAGCATGCGAGGACGAACACATCAACATGCATCCACCATGACGGCCAATTATCCACACAGACTCCAGTTGACTTTCATCCTTTCAGACTGACTTTAATTCATTAACTAGAGGCTTAATCTGATAAACTGGTACTAGTTATACTAGCTATTGTTGTTGTTTGGTTTGTTTTTAACCTTTTTCTGTGATGAGCTGCAGGAGAACAGTAAGAAGGCACATCAGCTGGATGTGAGTTAACCCTCATCTAGCTGCCTGGTGACAGTGATAACCACTGATCCACTGTGCAGCCACCAGTAGGACTGTGCATCTTTTATTTATGTATGTTTGTGTTATGTTGCTCTAGTGATGACTGCTTCAGTTGCACTGTGTTCAATTTCAATTCAGGAGTTCTTAGACTAATATTGTAAGCACTGCATGTCAGTAATCATCAATAATAATCATCTAAGTTTATTTCTATAGCCCTGTACAACAGCCCAAAGGGTGACTAAAGTGCTTCACAGTGAAAAAACAAGAGAATAACTTCAAAACAATCCAGTAACTTCAAACAGGACAAACACTCACACTCACACCTGGACCCCAGTGGCAAAGAGGGCAGTTTTAATCCAAAGGACCAGATATCTGCTGTTCTACTATGAACCATTAATGTTTCCTTCCTTTGGACCATCACAGCTATAATGGGACGAGTTAATTCCACTTCCTGCACATGATTCTGCACCAAAAATCACAGAAGTATGAAAATAGTGAAAATGTTGTGTTCCTCTCATTTCATTTACTCTTGAATAAAAACGTCATAAGTCACCCAAGTTTCATTGTTTCTTTCATACTTGTATCTACGGATGACACATGTTTTCGGAAAACACGTATTGAGAGGATCTGGACAGGTAGAGAAATATGAAACCAGCTGGACCACAAGTGTACGGATTAATACGTTGTGCCACGTGTACTGATGAGGGTTAAATTGTGGAGATTATATTTGAGGTTAACCTGAACCTAACCTTGAGCTAAACCCAGTTCTCCCTAACCTTAACCAAACCTTTTCCTGTTGTAATTTAAACTAACTAACTAACTAACTAACTAACCAACCACACACTGACCTCGGCGATGAGGACGACGATGACACAGTCGTCCTTCTCAGCGGCGCTGAGCTCCGACATCAGCGAGCTGAGAGTGTCGGTCAGGTAGGAGTGGACCTCCCTCTTCACACTGGGAACCCCCATCACTATGGAGACTGCACACACACACACACACACACACACACACACACACACACACACACACACACAGGTGAGATACCAGATTTTAGGCGGACTGCTCCTTTAACACCACACAGGTAATATCCAGAAAATAGACAGAGCCACGCTGGTTAACTGGCCTTCAAGTGTGAAACATCTTCAGCAAATAGACAGAGCCACTGGTTACATGAAGTGAACTGTAAGTTTGTAGTATTTCCACTATATATACGTAGCCGGACATGTTTACTGGTCTTTGTTTAAACTCAACAGGTAGTAAACCAGTCTGGCACTGTGTATTTACTGGAAATTCCACATAACCAGACTGGTTTACTTGCCTTTGAATGTGGAACATTCTCAGCAAATACACAGAGCCGCTGGTAAAAATCAAGAAAACTGGAGGTGTGCAGTATTTCCAGTACACAGACAGAGCCAGACTGGTTTACTGGCCTTTATTGCAAATGTTTCACACCGAAATACACAGAACCACATGAGAAAGCAAGAGAAATAGAAATGTGTGGTATTTCCAGTATATACACAGGGTCAAAGTGGTTTACTGGGTTTTGAAAGCGAGACATTTGCAGCAAATACACAGAGCCTCTAGTTAGATTAATGTATCTGGGAGTATGCAGAGTTTTCAGCACTTAGACAGAGCCCACAGCAAGTATGTTGTTGGTAATCAGTAAGAGAATCAAAAGGAGTCAGGAATTAGACTGAGCCATTGGGTAGTGCAAATGTGAGGTCTTTCCAGGAAACACAGCAACGGAAACTTAGTTCAAAATGCTTACAAGTGGAAAGCGTTTATAGTAAATAGGCAGTAGTTGCCCAGGAAATACACTGTATCAAAAGCCCTTTAAGGTGATCTGGCAGGATGCAATGTTTCCAGCGTTTAGACAGTACCTACAGGGGTGCTGAGTATTTCCAGGAACTGATCTTTCAACTGGTGTTTGTTAATGTTTGGCTTCTAAACTGAACTAGACCAAACCAGGCTGGACCAGGCTACATGCACACACACACACACACACACACACACACACACACACACACACACACACACACACACACACACACACACACACACACACACACACACACAGACACGTGCATGTGTACGTGCACACACCCCGACCTCTGGTCTGACTCCTGTAAATGTACAAACGTCTCTGTTTCGACTTAACTTGTTTTTCTCTCCTCGATGCTTCGGGAAAAAACACTTTGTGCTGAGTCTGCTTTGTTTCAAAGGTTTTACATATAAATCAGATTTGTCACAGACACACACAGACACACACAGACGCACAAAAAGATAAATATATATAATTGTCTTGCTGTGTTTCTTCTCTCCGTTGTTATCTCTCCGCCCTTTGCTGCTCCATAAAGCACTTTCCTCCACAACTAACCTGTTTTACTCAAAGTGCATCATAAATACATTTGACTGCACACACAGACACACAAACACACACACACAAACACAAACACACACAATATCTTACATTTTCTGATGTGTTTGTTCTCTGGTTTTATCTGTATTTATGCCCTCCGAGTAAAGTGGGCTTGTCAGAAAACGGTTTACTAAGCAGAAAAAACACCTTATAAATAAATTAGACCTGACAGACACACACACACACACACACACACACACACACACACACACACACACACACACACACACACACACACACACACACACACACACACACACACACACACACACACACACACACACACACACACACACACACACACACACACACAGACACACACACACACACACACACACACACACACACACACACACACACAGACACACACACACACACACACACACACACACACACACACACACACACACACACACACACACACACACACACACACACACACACACACACACACACACACACACACACACACACACACACAGTGACCTTGGTCCTCCTGGTTGGTCGGAGATGTTTGTTTTATCCTCCAGGGGATGCTGCGTGCATCAGGGGGCCTCGCTGAGCTGTTACCCAGGGATGGAGCTCTCTGGCTGGGCTGCTGCTCCAGCTGTGGGCCCTGAGTCCTGGTGGAGGTCTGCAGGTGTGTTTTTAGCCTCACATTACAGACCAGTCTATAGCCTGCTCCAGGATCAGTCTAATGCAGGGGAGACTGATTTGCTGCATTTATCTTATTGATCTAGTTGGTTGGATTTTCCTCTCGGGATCATTTTGGAAAAGTATAAATCACCTTAAGTTTTTGTTTTAGAAATTTAGTTTACTTCTTTCAAACAGTTTAGACAAACATCAGTACTTCTGGACAGCTTCTCAGTGGTTTTGGACCGACTTCATGTGAATGTGTTCAGTCAGAAGGTGCGTTGGGTTTTACCTCCGGTGCGTCCCTGTCCCAGGTGCACGGCCGGCTGCAGGCTGTCCTCCCGGTTCAGCAGGTGAGGAAGATGATGGAAGATGGAGGGAAGCTGCAGGACGCTTTTACTGCTGCTGACGTTCCACAGCTTCAACCTGGTCTCCTCTGAGGAACAGGAACAATCGGACCGAGACGTCAGGAAACCAGCAGATCTGGAGTCAGTTTTTACCAGTAGTTACTAGTTCTGGTTCTGGTCCTGGTCCTAGTTCTGGTTCTAGTGACTAGTTCTGGTCCTGGTCCTAGTTCTGGTTCTAGTCACTAGTTCTGGTTCTGGTCCTAGTTCTAGTTCTAGTCACTAGTTCTGGTTCTGGTCCTAGTTCTAGTTCTAGTCCTAGTTTTAAGTTCTAGTTCTGGTCCTGAATTCTGGTCCTGTTCCTAGCTCTGGTTCTAGTTCTAGTCCTGGTTCTGGACTCACCTGACAGGCTGCTCCAGGTCCGGTTTATGTCTCTCAGTGCCTGCTTCTCAGCGATGGCCCTCTTGATCTCCTCCAGAACCAGGTTCAGCTCTTTGGACCTCCTCAGGTTCTCCTGCTCTGCCGAGTGCAGACGTTCCCTCAGAGCCAGGAACTCCCTCTGGTAGACGTCCACCACATCTCCTGGAGAACAGAACCACAGGGTGAGTAACAGAACCACAGAGGGACCGGAGGAACAGCTACAGGTGCACTGGTTCTGGACGGTTCTGGACCAACAACAAGACTTTTAAAGACATTTTACTGTTTATTAAAACAAACTGAGATGAAATAATTACGTTTATATGATGATGATCAGCCACAACTTTTATTTAAAATTAATTATTTCACATTTATTCTTAATTAAAACATTTTTTAAATTTTAAATATTTTAAAAAATATTTTATGTATAATTTTCTGTAATTGCAAAACATGAAAACCTAATAAATCAAGATGAACTCTTTGAAAATGTCAAAACGTGTAAGGTTAATTTTTTACAGTGTAGAGAAGCAGCTATTAATGTATAAAAGGTCAAATTGTGCATTTTTAGAATTTATTTCGTAATTTCAAGCATATTTTCTTTAAGTAATTTAGCGAAACAGGAAAAATCTCTAAAAGAATATTAACTTCCTGAAGATTTACAGTGAAAAATGTTGAATAAAGTAGATTTTTACGGTGTAGAAAAGCAGCTGTTACTGTATAAAACATCGAGTCGTGCAGTAGAATTTTGTAACAACCCACTCAGCCGGGAAGCAGGATGTGAAATTGGACTTTCTAATATTTATGCCTCTGACTGGAATTAAAGTTAATTCACATTTAATAACCGGACCGTGTTTTATTCCATTCATTCATCGCTGTGGATGGAGGCAGGTAGAGAAAAAAAAAAACATAATCTGAGTGAAAACATGAAAACCTAAATCCCTCATCTGCTTCCCCTTCATCCGCTAATGCTGCGTGGAGGTAAATCTGCAGTAATCCTGCTGGACTCACACGTAAATAAATAAAATAGACCATGAAGCGCTCAGCCTGCTCAGCGGTACATGTTTTATTAACAGACATTCAGGATCATCACTGCTGGTTTATGTGGAACGAGCTTCATATCAGAGGATGAGGTCCAGAACAAACCGCTAACATTTACATTTATACCGTTTTTTCTGTCATTTTGATGAGATATAATAGGTAATTTAATAAGAAAAATCTATGAAATGAGTTTCAAAAATAGCACAATGTTTTATTCCTTCCTATTTAACAACATTCGATAGCAATAACTTTACTGATTTAAATCCAGTAAAAAAGAATTCTGACAGTGAAAAAAAAATGGTGTTACTTCTGGTAAAAAATACAGATTTTTAAATCATCATGTCAATTAATGTTGCATCTTTCTGTGGTCCTGGTTCTGGTCCCAGTTCTGGGTCTAGTTCTGGTTCTGGATCTGGTCTTAGTTCTGGTTCTTGCTGCAGAAGTTCTAAAGTTGTTCTTGTGACTTCTGAGCGTTTTTCAGTTGGAAACAACAGACGCTTCCAAGAACGTTGAGCTTTTCTAAGTCGTCTACGTCACACTGCACAGAACAACAAACCTAAAACCCTTCTACAGATGAAATGTTCGCAAAAAAAAGAAATATGAAAACATCCAATCAGTGAATTTGCACCATTAATCAAAACGTATCATCAACCAAACGTTTCTGCGTATTTGATGTCAGAAACTCTGCAAGTCGGGTACATAAACTTTCATAGAGTTTCCAGGTTGTTGTTCCGACTTGAGGGAACTCATTTTTCTGATTCATTCTGACACAACATGAATAAGAGACTTGAGTGAACATCTTCTTACAGCGCCCCCTGGTGCCTGAACACCAGCATCTATACTGTACAATGAAGATGCAACCTGGAACCAGAACTGGTTCCTCACAGTGAAGCTGTAGTCGAGCATTTTTTAGGTCCATAAAGAACCTTTTAGCGAGACATTTTTGTTTAAAGGATCATTTTCCTCAATCTTTTTAAAAGAGAACCCTCAAATGCACCTCAATGTACAACAAACCATTAAAAAAAAGTTCTTTTAGGCACCAAAAAATAAGTTCTTTAAGGAACCACTTTTTCAAACAGTTCTGTCAGGACACATCTGGTTGTATTGTGACAACAGAAATAAAAAATAAAGAACAACTTCTAATGTAGTACTCAACAGTACAGCACCACTTATCAGGTACTTATGTTGTAGTCTTCACTCCTCGGTCCTCACAGAGACAGAAGAACAAGACACACACCAGAGTAATTTAAACCACACCAACACTGCATGATCTATCTTTATGAGGACCACCGTCACAGTGTGACTGAACAAACAGGTTTCTGTCTTCACAACACACACACACACGCACACACACACACACACACACACACACACACACACACACACACACACACACACACACACACACACACACACACAGATCAATAGCTGAATGCAGACGGATAACAAGACTAATACACTGTAATCCTGCACTGTAATACCACAACACACACACACACAGACACACACACACACAGACACACGCACACAGCAGTCGAGGGTTGAGTCATACTGTAGTAACATCTGTGTGTGTGTGTGTGTGTGTGTGTGTGTGTGAGAGAGAGACAATATAACAGCCACAAATCACAGGTAATGAGATTATCCAAAACACACACAAAACTGCACATACACTGCAAGACATGAAACCATTATCAGACTCTAATAAACCCAAGAAACATTAATTTTAGAGTTTATTATAAGAAATGATGCATGTTTTGTGCCATTGTGTGACCAAACTGGCGTCTGAAGAGCTTCAATAACCTTAAAGATAAACTCTTCTTTTTTAGATATGATCAGAGTTGTTAAAACGTTTAATCAGTTTAAAAGTTAAATTCCAACAGCTATTGCACCAAAACATCATATAAATGATCAAAAATACAGTTTGTTCTTGATTAAATAAAGTTTATTCAAGGATTTCCTATACAAGGAAATACTTGTGAAATTATAAAATCAAACATAAATTCTCCTTAAAATAGCTTTAAAGGCTTTAAATGTTACTTTATATGGAATAACGTAAATTAAAAGCTTGTTTTTGTAATTTTGGTGATATTTTCATATGTTTAGAAGAAAAAAACTGTAAAAATACAGAAAATAAAAGGGAATAATAGTATATAATCGCATGTTCTTCCATGTTGTGACCTGCAGAGACTATTTCTGATTTTTCAGGTAATTTTTTTAAGATATTAAATATCTGAATTCACAGTATATTTTTGCAGTTTCATTGATATTTTCATATATTTACCAAAATCTGTGTTTTTTTTCTCTTTGTGGCTGTTTTGTGTCTCTTTGTCTAGTTCAACGACATTTTTTTTACAGTGTATAATAAAACTCCATGTTGTGATCTGCAGACATTTTCCAAAGTGTGTTTTCACTGTCTGGCTTCATGTTCACGCTCTCAGACACACAAACCGGGACATCATTGTCGCTCGGCTGAGTGTCGAGCAAACATGGCCGTGACTCTTCCTAACGAGGCCCCTAACGAGGCCCCTAACGAGGCCCCTAACGAGGAGACTCCACCCCCGGCAAATGGAGTTTAATCACACAGACACACAACGTCGGTCACATCTCTCTGCTCTCTGTCATTTTATCCAAATTAACACTTATTAGAGGATCAGACTGAAGGATTAAAAGCAGACGATCCACCAGAGGACCGACATGGACGACAGGAAATGGAGCAGCAGCAGGACAGGAAGTAGTCACTCCGATGTAGCTGCTGACTCAGAGGAAGACCAGGAAGGAAATAAAGCTGCAGGAAAGTCACTTTATTATCGACTGAATCGGCTTAAAGCGGAGAAAAACACCTGACTGCTGTGGAAATACTCGACTTCACCAACATGTTCTGTTTAGTCACGAAGAAAAAGAGCCAAACGGTCAAAAGTTCCAGCGTCAAAAACAGGAAACAGCTGATTTTTAAAGTTCTGGTCCAAGAGAGGAGTCAATAAGGTTGCGTTGTGTCTCTTTGCGGTCGTTTTGTGTCTTTTTGTTTTCTTTTGCGTATTTTGGAGGTTGTTTTGTGTCTGTTTGGATGTGACTCCCCAATTGAGCTTCACTGCTGTTACACTGTGATGTTCTACTATCTGCTGCACACAACACAGACACACACACACACACACACACACACACACACACGTCCATGATTGTGAACTAAGTTGACAAGTCAAGGCCAGAGCCTCATCCTGTGTGTGTGTGTGTGTGTGTGTGTGTGTGTGTGTGTGTGTGTGTGTGTGTGTGTGTGTGTGTGTGTGTGTGTGTGTGTGTGTGTGACCACAGCTTCACCTCTTCAGCTCCAGGATGCAGTGAATTAACCTGCAGGTAACCATGGCAACAGGGCCGATGCTGCAGGCTCAGTTAGCAGTTAGCTGACGGGGAAACAGACACACAACCTCCGACAGAAGAGCAACACAACCACACTGTGTGCAGTCAGGTTGTGTGTCTCTTTGTGGTTATTTTGTGTCTCTCTGTGGTTTAGTGTCTCTTTGTAGTTGTTTAGTGCGTTTTTTATGTCTCTGTGGATTTTTTTGCTTCTCTTTGTAGATAATCTGTGTCTTCTTGTGTCTCTTTATCGTTCCTTGTTTGTCTTTGTCCTTCTGCTGTTTGTTAAATGAAAACATCATTGACTTCGGTGACTCTGAACGTTCGCTCTTCTCCTGCGACGCCTCGCCAAACTCCCACAATCCTCCTCTGCTGTTCGTTCTGCTTTAACGTCCTCGCTTAACCTTCAGCGAAACAACCTGACGCCAGCATCCTGCATCTTATCTGCAGCACGTCCCGTATCTGCAGCTCCGACGCTCCTAAACAAAGCGCCATTCTCCGTCTTCTTCTCCGTCTTCTTCCATTAATTCAGGCGGATCAGAGGAACATTAGCATTCGAGCCAGAACGAGGCTGCAGGACGGCCAAGAAACCCGACATGACAAAGTAAAGAGCAGCGCCGACACAAAGACGCTCCGACGTGGGCCAAAGAGGAACAAAGGCGTCTAGTGTTGCTGCTCTCCAGACTCCCAGATGGAGGCTGCTGCCGGCCAGGTGTGTCCGTCCGGCGGCCAGGTGTCCGCTTCCTCCGACAGATGCTGCCGTCGGTGGAAAATGTGATTTGAGGACGGGACGCTGCAGAGAGTCTGATGCTCGAAGAATCCACCGCCAGGAAAATGACAACCGAGGAAAAAGGTCAAAACTTTAAGAGTGAAATAAACAGAAGCTGGTTCTCGTTGTGTTGATGGAAACTAGAAGGTCTGAAAACATCAGAAGATTAAACGGAAACGTTGTGTTGAGTCTGAGGGTTCGACTCGACTGTATAAAAACACAACAAAATGAAACGACATAAAATCACAATATTCAATAAGACAAATGAAAATAAACTTGTTTTGTGTCTCTTTGTGTCTTTGAGAGGTTATTTTCTGTCTCTTTGTGGTTGTTTTGTGTCTTTTTGTAGTTGTTTTGTGTCTCTTTGTGTTTGTTTTGTGTCTCTTTGTAGTCGTTTTGTATTTGTTTTGTGTCTCTTTGTTGTCATTTTGTGTGTCTGTGGGAATTTACTGTCTCTTTGTAGTCAATTTGTGTCTATTTATTGTCATTTTGTATTTGTTTTGTGTCTCTTTGTAGTCGTTTTGTGTCCCTGTGGTCAATTTGTGTCTCTTTGTGTTTGTTTTGTATCTCTGTGGTTGTTTTGTGTCTCTGTGTAGTCATTCTAAGATGTGTATACTGAGTGGTGAAAGCTCCCATCTGCATAAAAACGGACCTAAAAGAATTTCAACCAAATACAATCACAATATTTAATGATAAATCAATCAGTGATGTTTTATGGATTGTTTACCTGAAAAAGCAGCGATGTTTTGTTGCTTCACGCTGATATTCTGTCTGTTATTTTGTCTGTTATTTTGAAGAAAACATTGGGTAGATTTTGGGTTTGGAGGGTTAATCGGTTTCCGTACGGAGAGAACAAATTTGTGAGAGTTGAGTGTGAACACAGGTGTTACTGTTCAGCAGAAGCTGCTGCAGGTAGAACCGTCGTATATTTCAGCTTTTACTGACAGCATTTCAACGTTTTCCTGTCAGAAGATGAGAAGAGTTACGAGCGGAGGGTCAAACATGAGTGGAAACAGCTGCAATAAAACAGCTGTTCTTCATTCAGGAGCTGCAGACGGTAACACTAACAGCAGGAACACGGCTGGTTCCGTTTAATTCACTTATTAAAACCATCAGAAGGACGTAAAGCATCCGGACCACGCTGTAAAAAATGAAGGAAAAAAACATAGAATTCAAATCAGTTTAGTGAAAAAAGCGAACAGTAAACAACAGAAAACAACCAGCCTTTTTCGGTAGAGTTGTTTTCTTGTAGTTTTTGGGAATCCATATGCTCACTTTGTGGTGTATTTTTGTGGTCATTTTGTGTTACTTTGTGGTCATTTTGCATCTTTTTCTAATAACTTTGCTCATCTTCGTGGGTATTTCATCCGTTTGTGGTCATTTTGTGTCTTTTTGTGCCCATTTTGTGTCTTTGCAATCGTTTTGTGTGTCTTGTGAGCAGCAGTGTATCATCTGACACCATGACTTCATCCTACAAATGTGTATGATGTGCGACCGAGTGTGAGATCTGGACACACAACGTCTGAGCTCTGGTTTCAGTCGATGTGGGTTTGTGTTGATTTGAGCCTTCAGTCGATAAAGCTGTTTGTGTGTCGAGGAGACGACGGACTCACACAGACACACACTGGTTATCACACAGACACACACTGATTATCACACAGACACACACAGTTTCATGTCCTGCTTCCTCTCAATATCAGCATCACATCCAATCAGAGCTGAGACAAAGAGATGGCAGGAGTCTACACAACACCCTGAGATCACTGGATTCACTGGATTCACTAGGTTCACTGCGTTTCACTGGATTCACTGGTTTCATTGGTTTCATTGGGTTTACTGGATTCACTGGTTTCACCAGCCTCAGTAGGTTTCACTAGGTTCACTGGTTCCACTGGTTTAATTGGTTTTACTGGTTACTCTGGTTTTACTGGGTTCACTGGTTCAGCATCTGTTTTCCAGTTTGGTTCCAATAAATGTAGTCAATTTGAACACAGCACCGAAACTGTTACATTTCTTTAATTATTTGTTTTACAGAAATTGTAAACAAAAAACATCATTTTAATTTACGTGTCAACATGTGACCAGAGCTGCATCTGTGAGTCTTTCTGTTTCTTTCTGGTTGGTTTGTGTGTATTTTTGTTGTTTTGTCTCCAAAACAAAGTGACTTTGATGAAATGTCACAATTTTAAGCTCACATGTGGTTTATTTTCCTGATGGAACGTTACACGTGATGCATTCAAGGCCTGTCAGAAAGAAGAAAATTCTCTTTGTTTTTACAGTTTCTGACTAATGAAAGGAGTCATTTTGGTGAATTTTTTGGTTTTAGGGTTAATAATGTTTTGTATTATTTCTAATTCAGGTTAACAACCTGGTATTTATTTAGTTTTATGTCTCTCTAAAGCACCATGTGGAGACCTGCGTGAATAAAAATCAGATTTTTGATCTATCTGAGGCTGGTTTCAGTTCTGTTGTCGTCGCCTTTAAGGAACTGAATCTTCTGTTAGCATTCTGAGGACGTTACATCGACCACGAGAGCTCACAGCGAATATATGGAAGGTGTGAGGTTATAAATGATCTGAGGTGTGTGTGTGTGTGTGTGTGTGTGTGTGTGTGTGTGTGTGTGTGTGTGTGTGTGTGTGTGTGTGTGTGTGTGATCACAGGCTGCAGAAACACTGAGATGCATGAGGACACACTTCACAGTCTAGAGGACATCACACCTCATCTGTGTGTCTGATTGTTGAGTGATTGGACACACACACACACACGCACACACACACACACACACACACACACACACACACACACACACACACACACACATGCACAGACGGTTGTCATGGTAACAGCAGTAGCTGATGGACAGGCTGCATGCTAACAGCCTCCGTCAGTCTGGTTCTGAGTTGAACGGTAGAAACTGGCAGCTGTGTTTTCCTGCAGAGATGTGACCCTGAATGCCTCACTGCCTCCTCTTACAGAATAACTGCAAAGAGACGACATAAGACGAATGCAAAGAGACGCAAAACAACTGCAGAGACATACAACAACTACAGAGACACAAAACAACTGCAAAGACACATACAACAACTACAAAGAGACACAAAACAACTGCAAAGAGACATACAACAACTACAAAGAGACACAAAACAACTGCAAAGAGACACAAAACAGCTGCAAAAACACACAAAACCGCTGCAAAGAGACGCAAAACAACTGCAGTGATTACCAAGAGATGCTAGATTACTACCAACAGATGTAAAGTTACCTCATAAAAGACATAAAACAGTTATTATAATTATAAACAGCTATTTTGTGTCCATTTTGTTATTTTGTGTCTCATTTTTGCCATTTTTTGCCTTGTTTTGTCATGTTGTGTTATGTGCGTGTCATTTTGTGTGTCATTTTGTGTCTCATTTGTATCATTTTGTGCCTCATTTGTGTGATTTTGTCAATTTGTGTCTCATTTGTGTCGTTTTGTGTCTCATTTGTGTCATTTTGTGTCTCATTTGTGTCTCATTTGTGCCATTTTTGTGAGACAAAGACGATAAGGCAGATCGATGGCATTGCGAGCAGCTCAGAGGTCAGAGGTCACGTCTTGCGGTTTGTTGATGCTCTAAAACACTTTGACCTGTTTCCAACCCGGCGGCCAGCTGGTCGATGTTGCCACGGCGACGCTCTCCTCCTTCTCCTCCTCCTCATCCATTGCCGTGTGGACACGCACACGCTTCACATGTTCACTAATTATTGAACATGTTGTAATTAATATGAAGAAATTCTAATTAAGCAGCTTGCCGGTGTCTCAGTTACTGCATGTGATATGAGCTCTGGGCTCGGTCTAATCGCTGGAGTGGCTCTTCTTTTTCCAAGGGGCTATTTTTAATCTGTAATTGGATTTTTTTTCACCTGTTAACAGAGCAGAGGAGTAGAGTGAATGTAGTGTAAAAGTTAAAAAAAAGTAAAAAAAAAAACAAAAGGATGAAGAAACGAAAAGGTTCTGTCGACAACATTCATTTGTTTAGAGGACGAACAACAAACTGAGCTTTCTAGTCAATAAATAGTGCAACAATGTGTCATTTTGTGTCTCATTTGTGTCATTTTGTGCCTTGTTTTTATCATTTTGTCTCATTTGTGTCATTTTGTTACTCATTTGTGTCATTTTGTTACTCATTTGTGCAATTTTGTGTGTCATTTGTATCATTTTGTGTCTCACTTGTGTCACTTTGTGTATCATTTGTGTCATTTTATATCTCATTGCTGTCATTTTGTGTCTCATTTCTGTCATTTTGTGTCTCGTTTGTGCCATTTTGTGTCTCATTTGTGTTTTTGTGTGTGTCATTTGTGTCAATTTGTGTCATTTGCATCATTTTATGTCTCATTTTTGTTAATCCGTGTCTCGTTTGTACAATTTTGTGTCTCATTTGTGTCATTTTGTATCTTGTTTTTGTCATTTTGTCTCATTTGTGTCATTTTGTGTTTCATTTGTGTCATTTTGTGTCTCATTTGTGTCATTTTGTATTTCATTTGTGTCATTTTGTGTCTCGTTCTTGTCATTTTGTGTCATTTTGTCTCATTTGTGTCTCATTTGTGTCATTTTGTGTACTGTTTTTGGCATTTTGTGTTGTGTTTTTGGCATTTTGTCTCATTTGTATCATTGTTGAGAAAATTGTAGAGCTTTCTGGTAAATGAACAGCTCAGTGATGAGAATTCTCATCCAAGAAAAATCAGTGTTTGTGTTTCTTCAGTCCAACTGGAAGCTCTAAATTAAAAAATAAAACCTTCAGATCTGAATTCTGCAGCCGCTGATTCAAAGAAGCTGCTTTATTTGCACTTAAAACACATTTTCAACAGAATGAACGTGGACTCGACCTTATTTTGAAGGTCTCCGCTGAGCGTTTTCTGTTTACTACAGACAACACTGAACCCTTTTTCTGCTGACTGGAAACCCTCTTCCTTGAATTTCTGCTGGTGGATTTTTCCAAAAACGAGTAAACAGATGTTTCTCTGTCTGGGTTTGTATCTCTGTGAGGACCGGGCTGAGAGTGAGGACAGGTTCTCTGGGATTTAGTTCTAGGGTTCAGGTTTGAACCAGGTGACTCTTACATCTAGGCTGAGTTTTATTTGTTTTTTCTTGTACAGAGCGATGTGTGCTGAGTTTGACACTGAAACAAAAGGACTACAGATGAGAAGAGACCAAAAGGGCATAAAACATCAACAAGCGACAACAAAGAGATGCAGAATACTCTGAAAAGGCACCAAACTGTTGCAAAGACAGACAAAAAAAATTAAAATCATGTATCTGTGACAAAATGATGCAAAACAACTGTTGAGACACAAAATAAACACAAACAAATTTGCCAAATGACTGCAGACCAAAACAAATGCAAAAGAAAACGACAAAGCCAAACACAACTTACTAATGAAGAGACGCAATAAGACACAAAGAGACAAAAACTACAACACAAAGATGCAAATCAATCACAAAAAGACACAAAACAACCACAAAGAGACACAAAACACAAAGAGAAACAAAACAACTACAAAAGACACAAAACAACCACAAAAAGACACAAAACCACTACAAAACGACACAAAACGACCACAAAGCATCTCAAACAGCAGCTTTGTGTGTCCTTCTCTTTAGTGGAGCTTTTACTCGTTGTGTGTCGAAGTTGTTTCAAAAACTGAAACTGGACTTTATGGAAAAACTCAACAACTGTTGGAGCAATTTTATATTTCAAACACATCTGTGAGGTAACGGTCCTCACAGAGAGAGTAGAGGTGTGTGTGTGTGTGTGTGTGTGTGTGTGTGTGTGTGTGTGTGTGTGTGTGTGTGTGTGTGTGTGTGTGTGTGTGTCCTTCAGGCTGGACTTTACACTGAGCGGTTTGTTCTCACACACACTCATTCAGCTCAAGTATCACTTGTGTTTAAACAGTGCGGCAGTGTGTGTGTGTGTGTGTGTGTGTGTGTGTGTGTGTGTGTGTGTGTGTGTGTGTGTGTGTGTGTCTTCACCCTCTCACTGCATTCACACTGTAACTGCTGGATCTTTCCAGATGTTGAAGCACTTTTACATGTTAAATCTGAAAAGTCTACATTTATAAACTGAATCCTCTTCCAGGAGGAGGTCAGGGTGGACTACAAGAGATACAAAGAGAAAACTACAACCACAAAGAGGCACAAAATGACCACAAAGAGACACAAAATAACAACAAAGAGACACAAAACCACTGCAAATATTTACAAATCAACTACAATAAGACACACAACATCTGCAAAGACATGGGAAACCAGTCTAGGGACTTTAAAAACAACTACAAAATGACGCAAAACAACCACAAAGCGACACAAAACAACCGCAAAGAGACACAAATGTCTAATTTAAGTCCAGTGTTCCGTCCTTTTTGTTCCATTTCTCTTTCTGGTGTTTCAGGTTTTTACTGGTTTCCTGTATTTTTAGATTCTGGAACCAGTTGAGATTTGACCAAAACAAGCTTTTTAAATCTGCCAACATCTCCTTAACATCTCCACAGTCAGTGGAGCGTGTGTGTGTGTGTGTGTGTGTGTGTGTGTGTGTGTGTGTGTGTGTGTGTGTGTGTGTGTGTGTGTGTGTGTGTGTGTGTGTGTGTGTGTGTGTGTGTGTGTGTGTGTGTGTGTGTTCACTCTAACAGGATCAGTTCGGCCTGAGAATAAAACACCACATTACAGACATGTTAGTATACTTGTGAGGACTCCTATAATCCGGCTCATTCCTTTGGTTCTCCTTCATCCTGGTGACACCAACAACAAACCCTCAAACGGACCTTTGAGACTTCAGAACCACACGACCCGAGAACGTTCTCAGAAAACCCAGAAGGTCCTCGCAGAGACAGAAACACACTCAGCACACACACTCCGTTCCCATCTCCACTTTGGCCACGCCAACGGGAAACTTTCCCATCTCTCTGAAATGTGTGGAGGGTGGGGGTCCGACGGGGGGAAATGGGAGCTTTTGTTACCGTGGGAACAGACGCTTGACGGACAGGGCGCTCAACCGTTGACGTGGTAACGAGATTCTTATCTCTGTCGGCCAATCAGCGGCCTCCCTGGGGAGTCGGTGTGACCGAACACTGCAGTCCGGCTCCTCCTCAGGTTTGATTCTGACCAAGTCATGAACTCTTGTTCCAAGCTGGAGCTCCTCCCAGAGGGTTCCACGTGTTCTACAGAAGGTTCCAGAAGGTCTTTAGGATGTTCTGGTGGTCCTGTGCTCTCAAGGTGTTTCTAGTCCTGCACAGCCAGACCATTCTCTAACGCTACGTAGAATGGTTTCATACACCTCATTATTATTTTACAAATCACTGTGTAGAATGGTCTAATAAACCTCATTATTAGGGTCCGAGCACCACGAAGTGGTGCGAGGAACCTATTGAAACCCTAGGAATTATTATTAGGGTCTGAGCACCAACGGTGCGAAGACCCTATTGGAATGCAAGGAATTATTTATTATTATTTTACGGACTTTTGAATTGCATTTTTGGCGGCATTATCATACCCCAAAATGCGTCAAATTTGGCATGCTCATCAGGACTGCCGAAAAATTTGATATTTTATGGGAGTTGCGCATGCGTGTGGCAAAATGGCTCCATAGCGCCCCCTACAATGTTGCAAAAAATGGTCATTAGGTCAACTGGCAGAGTGTTTCATCTACAGCTACAAAATTTTGTAGGCATATTCAACACATCAGGAAACCCAAAAAAGTCAATCATGACCACGCCCTAAACCCAACAGGAAGTCGGCC